>JAATLQ010037925.1:25646-41383 GCA_013421005.1 Heliconius erato x Heliconius himera | reverse complement strand
CGGCTGATATATTAAAGTTTTTAAAAAATACATAATTATGTCACTTTTGCATTAACAAAGCTATATATTATGAAGAAATGTAAACGTAACGAAATGCACTAATGGTATTCATTAAAACTTTAATAAAAGTTGAATGCTATTTTTAAATTAAAAGATTGATTTAATTTAAAAGACAAATATCAAAACTTACTGTATAATTTTTAATATATGTTTCCTTTTTTATTTCAATCACTGCTCGAACAGACTTCCACATTACTGTACCGTTATTGATAACCTAAAAAATAAATTAAAGTTCTATTTCAGCTTCATTATTTTATTGTTTCAATAATAAAAAAAAACCTCTGAAGGTTCCGTATTGATTTCAGGATTGTAGATCTACGGAAACTTTGTACTGTTCTCACTTTTTGCCAAATTTCATAATTGTAGGCCAACGGAAAACATATGTATTTCCCGTAATTGTATTTATGTTGAAGAATATCATTTATATATACAACAAAATACTATATTTTTTTAAATATTTTTAAAGTATTATTCCACACTTAGGAAAGAAAAATACTTATTTAGAAAACGTTTAAAAATTTGAACGCAGCGGGACTTGAACCCGCGTCTCCTGGCGCCTGGTCGGTTTCCAGGAGGCGCGGGTTCAAGTCCCGCTGCGTTCAAATTTTTATACGTTTTCTAAATAAGTACAATACTATATATACATAAGAATTATTATGGTTCAGTAGGATATAAATATTTATATGTAACCTTCAAAAATTTTTTAAAAATATACTTACTACATAAACTTCGTGTATATCTATATCCTGGATTTCATCATTTTTTATAATACTATCTGTTATATTGCGATCAAGATTTAGTCTGAAATATAAAACTATTCATAAATTTTACTTTTAATCACAACTAGAGAAGTTAAATAAGTCTTAACAGACTATAAATTAGTAATTAGTAGTTATAATTGTCTATGGGTCGGGACCTCAGTTCCTATACATTTTACCCGGTTCAGCGGTTTTCAGAGGTTCAGCAGATATTTGAGAATTTGCGTTTTTTTTTTAAATAACCGCATTCTTGAGTAAAATTTTGAAATACACCCCCAACTGTCCGATCTGCGCTCTATATATATATATATATATATATATATATATATATATATATATATATATTCTTAACATAACTTAACAGTAGCCCTTTTGTATAAAATAATAAGTTGTTTAAAACTATGAAATGTATAGGTACTGAAGTCCCATACCCATAAACAATCGTTGATCCGTCGATCGCACTACATCCTCATACGTATGCAACGTAGTCTAATCCAAGATGGCGTATTATTAATTAGACGGGGAAATTAATATATTTCAAAAGAACCTTAACTTTAGCAATGCACCTCCAGTCTGACTGTAAATTACAATATTGGGTTCTCTCCGCTTATGTATTATATCAGGAAAAATGCATAAAACTTCAATAAAAATATAACCATAATATTAGCATATACATACCCTTCAATATATACCTCAGTTGTATTCAAATAATAAGCAATAATTTTGCTTTCTTTTACGGATTCCTCACTGAACGCTGCACAATTATTAAAAAGTGATACGTCCACTACTAGATTTTTATCTCGATTGGTCCTTTTAGTCATATCTAGTTGTAGTTCTACAGGGTACTGTAAAATGTAATGGAAATAAAAATATTATCTATATATATACAGAGATCCCTAATATTCAGTTTAACATTTTTAATAACTATACAGTTGAGAAAAGATAGGTAGTTATATAACCAGCCTAAAATGTTACTTGTAGTATAAAAATAGTATCAGCAGCGCCAGGTAGATTGGATAGAGAAAACCTAGTGTTAAGACACTCCGTTCCATTCTTTCGTTCGTTCCATACGAAACACCTAATTTTCTAGACATTGTTTGTTGAGTGGCGGGACTCAACGCCACGTTTTATCTACGATAAATACCGGGGAAATGAAAATAATTTATAATAAGTTTTCTTAGCGTTTTCATCTTTATAAGATTCTTAAAATCTTTAAACAATACGAATTTGTGTCCTGTATCATATTTACTGTATCAGGTTGAACATTCAAAATTTTCAAATTTCCTGTTTGTTCAAAACCAAAGCCTTCCAGAATATATTGGTACACCAATTATCTTTGGCTAACACCAAAGGAATGCTTTGACTGTTAAAAGCTGTAATATGTTTACACATTATACTTTGAAATTATTAAGCAAAAATTTATTCAGAATGATTTCAAAAATATACCAAATTTTATTTAAAATTCGTCCTCTTTTAAAAAATATTTCTTACCGTTCCATGTCTAGGTATTTCTATAAAATCACATCTATACCAATTATCGACTTCTAATACACAATCTGGTATCTTAAACTGAAAAAAGGGAAAAATATCACAATTTAATTTAAATAAAAATATAATTTATTTATTTCTCAGTGTAGACCAACGTTAATTGAATTTATGTTTCATATTTTAAAGTAAAATTTAAGGTTAAGGGAAGTTTGTGTAAATACAATAGTGAAAACTGCAATTAAATCTGTTAAGCTGTTTCTTTAATTAGCGTGAACAAACGCACAGAGAAACAGACAAAATAATTAAAAATCATTTTGTTTTTGATTCTACTACTTTACTATTTTACTGTTTTTTATTCTCATATATATTATATTCTTATATATATACATCGACTCGTTACGATTTTATAGTAAGTATAGAAAGAGATAGTATTAGGTAGAGATAGAGGCCTATCGTGGCGAAAGAGCACAAAATGTCACTGTAAACGCGATGTTTGTGGGTTTGATCATCACTCCACGAAATGAAATATTTATTTAAATTTATATTTCCATTTCTTCGCTCAGGTGTCGAGGCAAAGCGCGGCGTTGAGTTCCACCACTCAGCACGCAATACCTCAAGAATTCGACGGAAAGTGGGAAACGGAGTGTCTTAAAACTAGGTTCCCACTGCCTACAATGCTGTGTGCAGTGTGAAGCTGATTTATATATTTTAAATTGTATTACCTGAGCACCATTTATTCGAACCCGTGCACACGATTGGTATGTATCGTTGCCATCATTGCGCACTAATAGAGTTATATTCTCCTTTTCGCTAGAACCGAGCACATATTGGAAGTCTCTGCAAACATTTGTTTTGTATGTTTAATTTATAATGGTAGGGTAGTAATTATAAATTAAATTTATGATAAAATCGGGATATTCCTAATTCAAATACTAAATAGTATACTATATATATTTAATTAAATTTAAACAGAATTGATAATATAACAGAAGTGGCCTAAAAGTCCACGAATCAATCCTACTAATAATATAAATTTCATTTTTTTTAAGGATGGATGTTTGTTCCACTTCCCCGCAAAAACTACTGAACTGATTTAGATGAAACTTTACAGTATTTTACACTTGTAAATCATAATAATACATAGACTATAAAATTTATGTAGAAATTGTGTTTAATTTTGCAATAATATAAAAATAAGCTCAAGCGTGTGAAACTACGTATGGGTTGCTAGTTTTTAATATAATAAATATTTAGTGTATTACCCGCCCGTCCATTCAATTTTCAATGACAATTTTGGAACGCAATCATTCCCTCTACATCGACGTTTAACATCAATGGCGTCCCTCACTCTGCTGTATGGATTTATTATATATAACGACTTGTCGTAATCTAGAATACAAATATTGAAATTAATTTTATTAAAAAAATATATTAATAATTAACTTTGACAATATTTGTACGGTAATGTTTCATATTAACATATTTAAGTACAGTGTGTGAGGTTAAAGCTGAGGCTTGCATCTCTGTGAGTGATTATAAAACTAGAGCCAGAAAAAAATCAATACTAAAGTTTACTATTAAAAATCAGTTAAAATATTCCATCATATAATTTTAATATTAATGTATCTACTGCGGACATTGATTTCATCTTCATATTTTTTATTTTCGAACGACACGACATCTTTTATCTTAATAATGCATTTTTCCATAAATTTTAATTATTTTGTCATGAACAGCGTTGCACCTACGATTTTTTTTTGTATTTTTTACTGGCTGCTAACATACTTTTTTCTATTCTTGTACAGACGAGGCGTCCTCTTAATAATACTATATTTATTTTTAAATATACTATATTTATAATATATTTATTTTTAAAGTATGTTATGCCTTAACCACAGTTACTTTTATATCTTTACAAAAAAAACAACTAGAACTCATCTCCTTCTGACATCCTCTATGTCACAATAGTGTTCGCTTAATACCAATTTTCTTCAGATAGAAATTGGTCTCATGACCCTCGTAAACTAAAGCCTCGAAAACATAATATAAAAACAAACACTATTGTATGGTCTTTTAGAACGAACATACTTATATATAACAATTTCTTTTATGAGAATGTAATAAATATTAATATACAGACAGGAGGACAGGAAAATAATTAATTACACGAGTGGGAATCGAACCTACATGCATCTCGTTTACAATCAAATGCACAAACTGCATCTTAATGGTGATTTGTGTTTGCTAGCATATATCTCGCGCGGTCACAGCATCCTGGTGTAAGCGCGACATTTGTGGGTTCGATTTCCATTCGAGGAAATTAATTATTTTCTTTTCGGCATTAATCTGAGGCGATAATTTTACTCAATACCCAATGCTAAAAAATATCTTCCTCATAATATGCACAAAATGTCTATCTGTTCCTGTTAATAAGCTGACCAACGACATATCTCCATGTCAATAATATATATAATTAATATATTACCAATAGATTGGTATACGTACGTTTGTTTTTACGTACGTAATTTAATGCTAGTTTTAAGTTAGTTATATTTTCTATAAATCTTGTTTATATTTATTTTTATTCCTATAACTGAAAGAAATGTATTATATTTATTTATTTTTTTTGTTGGTATTATACACACCTGTTCGTTTCAAATTATCTCTGTCTGCCTCCACAATGGCAGTGAACTTGTAATCTCCTGGTTCGTGGTGGTTCTTAAAAAAATTTAGTTGTTAATTGTACCGTATACTGTTATAAAATAAAATCTGTGTATATTATATATACTCGTACATCGTTTCTAAAACTGATGAATTTATTCTTTTGATATTTTAAGAAGTTGCAAATTTTCGATGAAAAGATTTATGATTTCGTTTTCGTGATGGATCATTTCTTAATAAAGTTAAAAATAAAAAGATTTAAAGTAACATATTAATTAATAATATTTACTATTCGAGTCCAGTCGTGGTACACAGGCACTAGTGTGTGGCTTTAAATGCGACTGGTTGTGGGTTCGATCCCCACGTAAGAAAATGAAACATTTATTTAAATGTATATTAGCATTCCGCCATTCAACACGCAATGCCTGCAGAATTCGTCGAAAAATGGGGAACAGAGTGTCTTAACACTAGCTTCCCTCTGTCTACCCTGCGGTGTGCGTGAATACTTACAAATAAAACGACGACATTATTATGGTACATAGTAATGTTTTCCTTAAGTGTTATTTCATATTTACTATTTGCTATAGCGGCGCCAACTCCATCAACATATGTTGTAACAAAAAGTTCTAAAAACAGAAAAGAAAAGTAAATACATTGTATGTATGAATCGCGAGCTTTCATATATTTCTTAGATATTTTTGTATTTTTAATAGTTTCTCGCTGTATAGCAGGATAGCCAGAGGGAACTTTATGTTAATACATTCCATTGCGCATCCACCGCTCAATTATCGAAACATTTTGTTATACTGGTGAAGCTTAACGCCGCGCTTCGTTTGCTTTCCTACCAGACCAAAGAAATGGGAATAATTAATTCCCACGCGTTCGTGGGTTTCACTCATAGTCGTGCTGTTTACAGTCAGACCTTGACCGCTGCGCCACAACGACAGCAAGCGTATAGCGTAAGATTTAAAAAAAAACTTAACACGCCAGAAATGGTAGGAAAATTGAAAATTCGTAATGGTAACATAGTGTCTAAGCGCTAGGTTCCCAGGTTCCCTCTACCCTTCTATGTGCAAGATACAGTGTGGAATAAAAAAAATGTTTTCTAATTTTGTGCCGCTTTATGTCTTTTACCATAACAAAAATAATTTAAAAATAGTTTATCAAATAAATTATCTACCTGCTAGTAGTTTTAATTATCTAAACTATTAAAATAAATATAAATATTAAAGAATACTTACTTCCATTAATAATTTTCTGTTTAGTTGTAAAAGCTACATGTACAGAAACAGTGACTGTAAAGTTTTTGTCTTGCTCTCGTACTATCTGGGAATTTATTCATATTTTTAATCTTAGCATTTTATTTTAGTTTCATGCATTTTATAGGTAACAGGGAAAAAAAAAATAATGATGATGTAGAATTTAGATTGAGGCTAGTAGTGGTGCTTTGCACGAGTATGCTACTGTTGTGGCCCGAACAGGTTGTGGGTTTGATTTTCACTCGAGGAAATTAATTATTTAATATTTTCATTGCTTCGCCCTTATAACAGGACAGAGCACGGTAGTGACTTCCACCACTCGACTCAAAGTGGGAAACAAGCTTCAAATAAAGAAGAAGAAGCAGAGTAGTAGGACGAAACTTGAATATGAAAGTATTAACACTTCGTTTTGCCACTTTTTGCCTAATTTTCATTTTCATTGACATTGTGTATTCAGTGGTGGAACTCAACGCCGCCTCTAATCAATCTACAAACAACGCTGCCAAATTGCACCAAGATGATATTTATAAATTTTTACAATTTTTTTATTTAAATTATGGATTTAAAACTTACCTCTCCGTCAAGTATAGTATAAGTGGTGACATTTATGATCGGCATACTTTTATATAATAACAATTTATTACTATTCAATGAGCCTATTGCTAAAGCTGAAAAAATTAAGAAAATTTAATTAATCAACAATATCACAAAATGTATGTAGAGTAGTAGTTTTCGAAACATTGCGTTTGGAGTGTCGAAACTCAATGCAGTGATCTGTTTTTTTTTTCAGAACGAGGCAATGAAAATGATTAATTCCCACGAGTAAGAATCGAACTCACAACTCTCGCGCTTACAGTCTGCTGTACCGCCACATCACACCGACCTAAAAACGCTACGAAAAATACAATCTAGCGCTCTATATTAAAATATATTTCATATGTAATAAACACTGCCTAATTTTTTTATATTAAAGACTAAGATATTGAATCACTAGAAAGCGCGGTTTGGCCTCCTCGCATTGTAACGATCCATACCAGAACTAAAATATGTAGTAAATAATATAATTACTTAAAAAATAATAATTTATAAAAAAAAATATAAATATAATTTATAATATTAATTAATTTATAGCTTAAGATAAATACAATGTTATAAATAATAGTTTAGTTCAGTTCTTTAATTACACGTTCCGTTCACAAGTAATATTAAAGTGACGTAATATACCTTAGGTAAAACATGCAAATATAAAATATATTTATTAAAAAAAAAAAAGAATAATAATTTTATTTAAAACTTTAAATAAACTAAACTAGCTCTTCTTTGCTCTTAGCTTATTATTAAAACAAAGAAGAGTAATATTAATGCACGTAATGCCGTCAATATCCACAGATAAGTATTATTTCTTTAGTAAATGGAAATAAATATATTAATATGTTTTTATGAGGTATGTAAAATTACAATTATATTAATGTACGCAGATACTTGCCGCCATCTTTGTCTGATGTTTGTATGTGAATTGTAAAATGAGAGTTAAATAGATTTGGTGAATTATAATTACTTATAAATAAATGTAATGTCTATATTATATTATATTAGTAAATATTTAACATGTTACTATAAAAAGAAATATAAATATAATAATATCATTTATAATATGATATAAAATTTTCATATCATAATACGTATTTACAATTTATAAATATTATATAATATGAGTCTATTTAGTCTCTAGTCTCTAGTAGGACATTCCTACAATAAAGGTAATCTGTCAAGATATTTAAATAATTATCATAAAGATATTAGACAGTAACAAAATAATAATTATAAATTATTTATACGATTGTCGGAGTTCATTGACCCTATATTTTACTACATTGGATTTATAACTGATATTGGAGTCACAACCGACTGCTGCTTGCTTCGCTGTTACTAATATGTTTGGCTAGAGGCAAATTGCTAAGGCCTTTTATTGTTAAACTGCGATCGACGTTGTCTCGCGGTGCGCTTACGATGCATAAGCGATGCTTGTATGGTATTGGACATACATCTATGTAAAACAGTTTTTACAGTTGTTATAGAACAACTTAAGAACTCGTTGTATGATGAGTAGGTGTGTGGTGCTATTTTACGTCCTGGAACTCCGGTGTATGTAGTAGTGTCCGCCTATGAGTCTAACAACTTGTTTTAATGAAGAAAATAAATGAGACACGACTGTGGGTTGTGTGCCGTGTTTTATTTAACATATCGGCCGCCTTGCGATACTGCGTTCGATGCAACGACTTATATTGATCTCACAAATTAATCAACGTCACTAATCACTATTCTAATATAATCTTAATATAAACAAGCGTAACCAATACCAGATAACCATCCAACCAAGATGAAATAACCAACAATTCTCTCTTTAATACTTAAATAATATTATACCGATGCCGCGCAGGGCCGCAACTTACACCACACCAAGAAATTCATGAAAATCTAACTAATACTCGAATAAGCGAAGAACCAAAGAAAAGTAGAAATTAATTATAAACAGCAAATAATTACATAAAAATTAACAGAGTTCGAAAATGTATGAAAATTTACAAAACCGTCAAAGTCATCTGCCCGTTCGCGTCGGTCATACTATGCCGCTCGTAGCTCGCTAGGTCATTTCGAATCAGTGACATCTTAATTATTTATTAGAATGTTATACAGTGAACTATAATTTCAATCTAGATGAAATGCTAAAAGTGACTATTATATTCATTTTCATAAGGATCAATATCAAATTATAGAAAATACATACAACAAAAACCCGATAAATATAAAGTAAATTATTTAAAATGGTTACTTGTTGTTACTGTGTTACTTTGCTATTACTTAGAGATAAACATGGTATGTGTATCAGGGACTTTTTTAAACATTATTTAAAGAACAATATTTTTGTTAAACATTATTTTTATGTATCTCATAAGGTGGAGTCGGCGCACGCCATGTATACATTAAGCAAGCTAGTTTTGGGTGACGTTTTCTTATAACCACAAACTTTGCAAACCGTTGCTTAGCAACGGTCGGTTGTTATTAAGATGGCAGAATAAATTGCCTGTCAAACTAAAAAGTATTTTACTTTCGAATTTATAATATAGGTATGGATTTATGGTACATTTCATATTAATACTGTTGTGTAATGTTCTCTCTGAATCTCTAAAAGATCTTGGATTACTTACGATCACTACGGAAGTGTTCTAACTATATTACTATATACGTATCACGAGCCGTACTAAAATATTAAAATTATTATTTAAATAATTTTATCTAAATATTTTATTGAGTAGAGTGGGGAGTCAGTTACAACATGCAGTATTGACTTGCCATGAATAGGCGGAAAGTGTCTTGACACTAGGATGACTGTTTGATTCACTATGGGTTCAACTGACATTCGGATAAACGAAATATTTAATATTTTAATTTCCTCTAAACGCAATGTCTCCAGAATGCGGACCGGAAGTGTGAACCTAATGAGCCCATATTCCCATGTTCCTTTTGCCTACCTGCCTTCCTAAAAAAAATAATTCGTAAAAAGTATTATTTTTAGCGTAAGTTTAACTAATTCAACTTACCATTTAAGCCATTTTTATCCACATCTGTCATAGATAAAAGACTAGTTCCGAAGGCCTTAGTGTCTGAATTAACAATTCTTTGTATATTCTTTAAACTTGTTACTGCAACTAAAGAATTTCGATCTTTATGTAATAAAGACGAAATTTCGCATCCAGGCAATACATATATAACACCTTTATCTTCGTATGGGGCACTTATGAATATTTCTGGAATATATTGAAATAATAAATAACATTTTATGATTTTTAGTGTAATATTTATATTAAAAATTTAACTTCTTTGTCACACATTGCATATGCACAGACTAAACTACTGGAAAGTTTAAAGAAAGAAAGTTAAAATTTGGCATATAGGTAAGCAAGGGAGTGTACTATGAGATAATATTATTGAGTTCTACTTTGAAACAAACTACATTTAAAAAAATCGACAGAAATTAGAGAACAGAGTGTCTTAACACTACGCTCCCTATCACTTTCCAGCTATACGCAGGATACGGCATAAAACTAAAAAAACTAGAGTAATTGAAATAATATATCACAAGTACATTCTTTTACCTGAAAGACCGTCTCCATCTAGATCGGTTGATGCGACCGCTGTACCAAATCTCGACCCATCTATTGTACCATAAATGCATAAATTGGAACTTGTTTTACCCTCGGTCTGTAATATTATTTATATTATGTTTATTTTGTAAAATATGTATTTGTAATTGAAAATGCTTAAAGCTTATTTCCACAGTCTACGATTTTTTTTAGCTTTACGCTGTATCGCTGTATTCCCGCATCTTGCAATGAAAGCATAGGGAACATAGTGTTAAAATACTCCCAACCTAAAACACCGCCTACTTTTTGACACATTGCGTGCGAAACTCAACGCGGCGATTCTAGACTGAGATAACAGGGCCTCCAGACCTACGTCATTTTAGCAAAGCTGAATTTTTGAGGAATATGTAGTTAAGACGGTATGCGTACTTACTAATTTGAAAGTGTGGCCCTCTCAGAGGTAGCGCCAACTAAAGGTTCACCTACGTTAAAGTAGAAATGTACAAAAAGTGTATATATTATTGCTAGACTCTTTACGTGGGCTTTTAGTCCCGCCAGACATCCATAAGGTTGTTTAAAATTAGGACAAAGAACGTTATACTAGCAAGCCAATATGTTACATATATTATTTACGGGATATTTCAATATCCTTTGTAAGCACCCAGACCAATCTGATGGCTTAATCATCCTCCCAGACATAGATGTACCTTTAGTTGGCGCTACCTCCGACAGGGCTTCATTTTCACATAAGTAAGTACGTATACTGTCTGAACTAAATATTAGACTAATAATCCTCAAAATTTCAAAGTCGCTAGAATGACATAGGTCTGGGGGCCCTGGGATCTTGGAGTATTCATCTTGTCACCAGAGCAAGAAAACGTAAATAATTCTTTCCTCCGAGCGGCAATTGAATTCGCAACCCTCGGGTTTACAGCTTCTGCTACGCCACGCTAGGCTCAAAATTATAAATTATTTTTTATTCGCAATCTCTCTCAAGTTCTTTTATATCACTCCCGACCACTTCATCTTTAAGCAGATACAAATCAATACTTTAGAAGATAAATTATAACTTTATACAATACTTTTGTAATTTGCAGCATACTTACAGTTGCTTCTCCTACATAAATATGTACAGCACCTTGTTCATATCCCCCAACAGTGTTGCCCTGCGCAGGCGCACCGACTAATAACTCAGTGAAATTATCAAAATTTAAATTAACACTATGTAATACGACACCGTACAAGGAGTCAACTGCGCTATCTTCAATAAGCATAGGTTCATAGTCGTCATTTAAATATATTTTTAGTATTTTTAAGGTAGTGTCATAATAGAGAAACATTACCTAAAAAAATAATTAATAGACATTAAAATATGATAAAAAAAATAAACAGCAGATATATATCAATAAATAGACAGCAGATAGATAGAGGGAACCCAGTGTTGTGACACTCCGTGCCGTGCATTTTCCGCGGCATTGCGTGACAAGCCGCTACATAGGGGGAATCAAACCCACAACTGCCGCATTTACACACAGACGTTGTGACGCGGTTTAAAATATCATGAAAAAGGAAATTTTCTTCGGTTACACAAAAAAATAAAGGAATCCTCGTATAATATAATATATTTACAATTATATACAGAACTTGTTCTATGAACAAGCAGTTTTCATATCATAGAAAACAATCCTATATTATCCCTATAGAAATTGGAATATGATACGAAAGAGTAGATCAAAAATTGGGCTAAATAAAAAAATGAAATCTCTCTCTCTCTCTCTCCCTGTTTCTCTCTATTTGATAGGCATTAACTGTTTGTATAATAAAAATAAATATAAACAACTTACGGCTCCTGTAGTTTTAGTACGACGAATCATACTAACGGCATATAAGGTTTGTGTATCGAAAAATTGTCCCACCGCCAAACCTTGTCCTGCAATACATAGACTAATTATTAAAATTTTCATCAAACAATTAAATTTAAAGAAATTCATATGTGAAACCAAGACCGACAAACAGTTGTAGGTAATACGTTAAATAATGCAAAAGTAGTGCATATTTAGAAAAATATAAGTTGGACAACGTCTGGTGAGCCATAATCCTTATTTTACGTATTTTTTTCTAGTTCTGGTACATAAAGTACGGAGTTGAGTTCGACCATTTTACAGGCAATGTCTCCAAAATGGAGCTGTAACTTTGGCACAGTGTCTTAACACAAGGTTCTCTCTGCTTACCCTTCTATGTGCTATAAGTTACCTGTCAGTTTTAATTGACAAGTTACTATATTATTGTATTTATGAAAAACTTAATATTTATTAAACAAGCAGACCATCTCAAAAGTCAGAATCAACGTACTTCACATTTAAATTTAGTAATTAAATAATTATAATTCAGAAATTACCAACATATCCAAATGTAATGAGTACTTCGCCCAAATTGATAACTTTTGCTGGGTTCATAGGTTGGTCCATATCTATGTAGCTTATACTACTCTCAAGCACAGGTTTGGCAATTAGAATAATATTATTTTGCGAATCCGATAACGTATTCCATCCGATACCACCGTATATATCAACTGAAATATAGCATTTTTAACATATTATTGAGCTCCGCTACTCAACACTGCCTTATCTCACTCCACTTTATATTATACGACAGAAAACTAAATAAAAATACTCCTTAAAAATATACAGGGTGGAAGAGGCAGCGCTCCATTTACGGAAACAGCATATAGGGTAAAATATTTCAAACCTATACCTAAAAAAATTAACCAAAATGCCTCAACAGTTTGGACGTAGGATTTTTTTTTCATTTCACGATTTTTATCCATACCTGTATTTCGTGTGACGCGATTACGTATAGATCCCAATAACATAAACACTTACTACTACAAAAATACTACTAAAGGTTAAACAACTTAAAGGTTAAACAATACATACGACTCGATTTCGAAATGAGGCATGTGCGGCGGTGTTCCTTTAATAGGTTTATTTGTGCGTGCGTCATCCTTACAAATGGCGTTTTGTTTTAAAATGTCAATTTTATTATTTATTTTGTTTGAAAAAAAAAAACTTTTTTATTTTTGGGAATTTATTTTTTTCTGAATTATATTAGGCTTTTATAGAGTAGTTAAAACTGTGGTTTCATTAGATGTGGTGCTGACACTTCCACTCTGTATACATTATACAAACATACCAATTTTAGTTCTACCGTCCTTCCCATAGTATTTTTCAGTTAAGCCAAAATATCTTTCTACATAAGTCCCATTAGATATGAAGCATGTCCCTAGTGCTCCAAACATTGAAGATAATGTGTACGATGACCAGAGAGGAGCACATGTCTGTAAGAAAAATGTATATTGTGTTTTTTTTTAGAAAGTGTATAAAATTTGAACGAAGCAGAACTTGAATCCACACCTCTTGAAATCTATCTAAGCGCTGTGACCACTGAAACATACGTTCTTATCAAGTTACTTCGAAGTCATTATACGATCATTACAACTTATTTACAGTACGACTGATGTGTAGTGGTCGCATTGAACTGATTGTTAATCTTTCTAAATCTTTGTTCATTATCTGAACATATGCTATGAACATAATCTATAAATCGTATGAAGATAATACAACAAAAAATTCTTACTAGAAAATAATCCGGTGTAACAGATATAGATGCGCCTAGACAAAACTGTTGATTGGGACTCCCACCTAAAAAATAGCAAAAATTGGAATAAAACAAAATAATATAAAAATAGTATACTAAGTAAGTAATAAGGTTCCCTTAAAACAGGACTCTAATAAAGACGCTGATATCCTTCTGCCACCGAGTTGTATCTCATAAACTGTGATATTTAGAAAATTAATACAACAGATATGGTTTTTTTCTTGCCGTTTTCATAGATAATAATACGTATAGATTCAAAGCACCATTGTAGTGAAGTAACGCCATCCTTTATTTTAACATATGATTTGCTCCTATTAACTATATCGTGTAGTAACCTAGTAATTTAACGTGACGTGTTTGTGGAACAATTGTTCCAAATCGAAAACGTTTTAAAAAAATTGCTAAAATTATCTTACTTTTATTGTAATTTCCGGCATATTCGGTTATATTGATCTCCGTGTTCTTACAAGTAGAAGTTTTTCTTTCAAGACCATTAATGGAGCATGAGTACACTTTACCATCTTCCCCATTAAGAGGATCACCCACTACTAAAAATGTGAGAAAATTTGAAATAAGTGTCTTTTTAAGGTGTTATTCCACATTATTGTTAGAAAAATATTTTAGAAAACGTATAAGGATTTTGAACGTAGACGAGCCCACGCTTTTTGAGAACCACCCAAGTTAAAAAACAATAGTAGATATTTAAAGAAATAAAATAGCTACAACACGTTAATGTAGTAGTATATTAGTAGTAGTAGTAGTAGTGTATATTAGTAGTTAGTTAAGCCAGTCGTTGCGCAGGGGCACAAAGTGTGACTGCAAAATCGACTGGTAGTGGGTTCGATCCTCACTCGAGGAGATGAAATGTTATTTACATTTATATTTTCATTTTTTCGCTCTGGTGTCGAGGCAAAGCGCGGCGTTGAGTTTCGCCACTCAACACGCAATGCCTCTAGAACTTGGGGAACGGAGTGTCTTAACACTAGGTTCCCTCTACCTACCCTGCTGTGTATGGGATGCAGCGTGAAGCTGATTTTGATTTATTTTTAGTAGATTTAATACTATTATTAACTTTCTAATTCGGACAATCGCATAAAAAGAAACTTACCTAAGCTATTTGAACTAGATAAGTAACCAATGGAATACCCAAAACTATTTGAAACTTCTGGTGATTGAAATTCGACGTATGATGGTATGTGAAAGTATGCCAGACTCCCATGAATCGTAAGCACAAGCCAAATCCTGTGTATTGGAAAACCTGGAAGAACAAAATCAAGATGCATGTAAATATTTTTGGTACTTTTTTGTCTTTACGGTTTATTCTTAGCGAATTAGCCAAATAGAATGGAGCAAAAACGCTACATTGCTTTCCTCCGGCATCATCGATACCGTGTTCTCGGAGGTCATTCGAGGTTCGACCTGTCACTCTTTCCACTTATTCTTGCATTATATGTTTTTTAATACACTTTCATCACGCAAACCGTGGACGTCTCCAAACTATCTGGGCAGTTTCTTCCTCATTCTTACTCGAACATCCTTGCTTCTTGTAGGTATTACGTACAATTATATATGTCTCTTCATTGCGGCATATAGTAAAAGCATTTATCAACATAAGAATATATGCAACATCAAATGAAATATGTGACTAAAATCTATTTTATGTCACGAGTATTATTTCTGATTTAAATAAATAAATAAATCAGCTTCAC
>JAATLQ010037925.1:0-25546 GCA_013421005.1 Heliconius erato x Heliconius himera | reverse complement strand
TTTTAAGTGTAAATGTAATAATCATAGGTCTTGTTAGTTTATCAAATTAGAAATAATTCAACTACAGTTATAATAATTGCTAACTCACATACACGTACGTAATATATATAGAAAAATTAAAGCATATAAGATATGTACTATCAAAAAAATCCGAGAATCAAGCCGATACTTATAAAATGAATATCATATAAAAAATATATATTATTGTTTTATTAAACATTAATATAACGACGACATTAAATTTATTTAAGAAAACAATTATTATATGAAATAAAAGGTCTACTTACTGTTCATATTGACACTTTAACACTACATTAGTAACTGTAAGCAAATATTTAAAGTTAGAGGAAAATCTCTTAATTATAATAAATATACCACTATTTATAACAAATTAGTTTTGTGAATAACCCAGTTGGAATGGAAAAATTAAAAATTATTAAACTTTTTGTAGAGTACGAATGAATTCATATTTAATGGTCTAAGTGAAAACACAATAGTTGTGGATTCGATCCCACTAGAAAATTGAATTATTTACACGCCCTGATAATCTCTATCATTCTAATAAATATGGCGGAAATATCAATTATTAGATTTTAATATTTTTTGGCTTCAAGTTGTAACAACAGTAGGCAGAGGAAACTTGGGAACATAGTGCCTCCAGGTTTTACATCCTATTAGGACACTTCCGTTTCACCATTTTTCGTCTAATTCTGGAAAGATTGCGTGTTACGTGGCGAAATTTAGTGCCGCGCTTTACCTCGTTACCAGAATGACAAAAATAAAAATATGAAATATTTTATTTTATCGTTTACATTAGCACGTTTGTGCCCCTGCGGAAACTAAGGGGTTCCAAAGATTCGTGAGCCACCTCTAACTCCATCATTTGATAATTTTTGTGTTACGCTCTTTGATCTGTATGTCTGTTGTAAACGCACATCCTCAAAAATACTGGACGAATTGTATGAATCTTTATATGTCTTGTAATTATTAAGTATGGACAGAAGAAGATCTATAATTTATTTTGAAAACTGCCACACCTGATCTAGTAGTCGTTGGCTATGATGAGCTGGTTTTGTTGCCAAATAAAAGATATTCTATATTTTATATTTGAATGAAATGTGGAAAACGGGTTATTTTGACTCTTTTCCGTGTTAGTGGGTAGGCAATACCCATTGAAAGATTCAATATTAACGAGTGGCCTGGCAAGGCTCAAAAAGACCACACAAGGTCAGCAGCTAATTTTAAATAAACATATTTGTTAATCATACTAAGCTTATTATAACAATAGCATTGCATCGTCGTGTTATTTTCCTTGAATAATAACAAATAATAATAATAATTAAGTGTTATTTTTGTTTATAATTAAGGAAAACCGAAATGTCATACACGATTGTATTAATTATATGTAAATAATTATTTTGTTGTATTTTATACTGTGTAACGGTCGTTGTTTGTGTAAGTGATTTCGTTAACACATGTATTCCAACTAATTAATTGAAATCAATGTCCTTATAATTAGTGCGTATAATTATGTCATGTAAGTTTGTAATATAACGTAGATAGATAAGTTTTTATAGTTAAATTTTTCCTAGTCTTTTTGTCCTTGCTTCTGTATCCCGCATACAGCTTTGTAGGCAGAGGGAAGCTAGTGTTGAGACACTCCGTTCCCTGTTTTCCGCCGAATTGTTCGAGGCATTGCGTGTTGAATGGCAGAACTCAAAGCTGGGCTTTTGCCTTATTTCCAGAGCGGAGAAATGAAAATATTACTAAATAATAATTTATTTCCTGGAGTGCGAGTGTATGGTATAAAAGAGATAATGTTACAAAATAGGAGAATGCATATTAAAAAGAGATCCTGTTAAAATTAGTTTTACCTGTAAAAAAATAAAAATCAATATTACATTATAAATATAACACAAAATATTAGTAATAAGAAATATGTAAGCTTTATAATTAAATATTGTTATCTCTTATGTATTTACATAAAAAAATACCCTAAGGACTAAACACAAACATAAACAAGCATTAAGGGTACGTGCTGGTAACATGAGGAAGGATATGTTGCTTGAGTATTTATATTTATATTTTTTTTCAGTTTTAAAACTAATTTTAGTATTATGCCAATATATTTTCGTGCAAGGATTTTTTCATGAGCCTTCCATCAAAATATATAAACGACCTTCATTTCTATTGAAGAATTCCTTGTTTGGCTACAGCATTGCATATCAAAATCATAGGTAAACATAATTTTATATATTTTAATATATTTTAAAGTAAATTTTTTGAGTTAATAAAAAAATCAGCTTGACGCTGTATCCCGCACACAACAGAGTAGGCAGAAGGAACCTAGTGTTAAAACATAACACATTTTCCCCCGAGTTCTGGGGTCATTGCCTGTTGAGTGGCGAAACTCAACGCCGCACTTTGCCTCGACACCAGAGCGAAGAAATGTAAATAAATATTTCATTTCCTCGACCGAGAATTGATTCCACAACCAGTCGTTTGTTCAGTTAAACTATTCATTATATTTTCAGTTCCGATGTGAAACTTAAAAAAAAAATATCTTTTATGATAAAAGATATATTTTTTTTTATTTATAAAAAATCAATAATATATACACTCAATAATATATATCAATAATATATAAATATATACAAACAAATAAACAAACAATATTTTCTCCACATATTTACAGTCTAATCGTATCAGATCCGATCGTCGATGGTATAGGGAGTCTTTACGTCATTGATATCGATACACCGGATAGCAACTCGAGTGCGGTAGCTGTATCGGTAAATGAATTGAGAAGTACGTATATTATATTTCTTTGTTTAACTTCTTGTTGTATCCCGCACATAGCAAGGTAGGTAGGTGAAACCTGGAAACCCAGTGTTCAGACACTCCGTTTCCATTAATATATTTTCTTTCCAAGTTAACAATCGTGGTGAGCGGCGGAAATCAACGCCGCGCTTTGCCTCTTTACCTGATTCATATTCGATTACCGATCGTTTACCGAAGAAAAAATGGAATATTGGAAAGGTAACATTGGTATCCCCCCAATTTTATTTCGCGCTTTAGTTTTAAAACACTCTGATCCCTACACAAGACATTCCGTGTTTAGTGGCGGAGTTGCGTAACTAAACACTCAATGGGCGTAAAACGCCGTGCTTAGTCTACCAGAGCGAGGAATGAAAATAAATATAATCATTCCCCCGAGTGGCGATCGAGCCCACATCCGCATTTACAGTCAGACATCCTCCCACTGGGCCATGACGGCCTCATTTTATGTAAAAGTAATTTCCTATTAAATACGAGCACACACGCAAGCACACACGCAAGCACACACACGGATACACACAAAGACACACAACTATGTCACTCACACTTCAGACACACTACTCGGTCAGGGAGACATGTACGTTTCCCTGACTATTATCGTCCGTAGACACGGCCTCTGGAGGGGAGTGATGTAGGGAACTATTATATATATTTAAAGTTTATTTAATGTGTGTCATTTATCTATTTCATTATTGTAATTTATTTATTTATCATTTATATACACACATACGCTTAATAGAATTTATATATATAATTATTATAACAAGTATTCGTATTTAGTATATTTATAAGAAAGCGCCCGCTGCCGTAGACTGAACCGGTGAGGAGTAATATTTACTCCTACCCCTTTGTCGACGGCATATTTAATTATCACAGTGGTTGCTTGCCACTCGATGCGCTTTCCATACGTTCCTTTGTTTTATCTAGTATTTTATTCCAAACTAGCGGCCCGCCCACGGCTTCGCCCGCTTAAAATACATGATTATTGATTTAATAAGCTAAAAATTGATTGACAACTATAATGACTTTTAATATGATTTTGTGAGTCAACCATAAAAGATAGACATATGCTGTCTTGGCATATTTTTTTTATAATTTTATGTAGAATATTTCCGTTATACATGGTTTTGCTGTAGCTTTAACCATTAAGGCTGCACACGCGACGGAAGCTTAAAAAATCAAGTAACTTCTCCCGTTTTCCCAATTCTTTCACTTTCCCATTTCTTTTCACTGCTCTGCTCTTACTGATTGTAGCGTGATGAAAAGTATACTATGACATGCCCAGGAGTATTAAGAATAACTGTATCAAGTTTCGTTAAAATCCGTCAAGTAGTTTTTGTTTCTATAAAGAATATACAGACAGACAGACAAAAATTTTACTGATTGCATTTTTGGCATCAGTATCGATCACCAATAACCACTTGATAGTTATTGAAAAAATTGATAATATATTTCATGTACAGAATTGACCTCTCTACAGATTTGTTATAAGTATAGATAGATTATTTTATATTAATACTTTCGTTACCTCACTCTGGTAACGAGGCAACGGCCTTAAGATTTCGGCAGAAAGTGTGGAAAGATTTTAATGAGAACAGAGTATCGTATCACTAAGTTTCAGGTCCCCTCTATCTACCATACTTTGTGTAGGACAGCGTAAAAGCTACATAATTAATGTTATATAACAACTTAATAATTTCAGGGCAAAAACTAAGAGGACATAGTGCAAACCACGAATATTGGTTTGGTGCATCTGTAGTTGCCAACAACGATTTCTTTTTGGTAAGTTTAGTTTGTTTTATCTGAAATAAAAATTAGTAAAACTAACTTGGAAGCCATTTAAATTCGGGAATATATATTATGATTGTAATTAAATAAGCCATATGTTGATCAAATATTAACTTGCATAATATGAACTTGGATATATTTTTTATAGGTTCACGCTGTCACAAAATAGACAGAGGGAACCTGGGAACCTAGTGTTTAGACATTCCTTTCCCATGGCATTGCTGTTGACTGGCGGAACATAAGGCTACGCTTTGCCTCATTATCAGAGCGAAGATATGAAAATAATAAATATTTCATTTTTACGAGTAGGAATAGAACCCACAACCTGTCGCGTTTACGATATTAAAAATAAAAGACGTGTAAGTCTTGTCTTATTTAATAGTTTGTTTTTATTTTTTTTAGTCTTGTGCCCCTCGATATGCGGAATTAAAAACTTTGGAAAAAACAACGTCTTCTACAGTTGGTGTCTGCTATTTAAAGTATCACAATGACGCATTCCGAAGATTACAAACATTATCGAATTACGATCGTCTCCGGACCGAAAAGAGAAAAGTAGGTAAGTAGAAACTTATTGTATTCAATAAATATTGTCTCATTATAGGAGACTGGTAAGAAATGATAACATTTATATGTAAATTTGTAAAAAATCGGTTTAAATGTAGTCAATTCCTGTATTAAGAAAAGCCTTTTTTACTCATGATTTGAGTATATTTGTTTCGTACCTTTTAATGGAAAAAGGAATCCTTATAAGATCATTTTGTTGTCTGTCCGTCCGTCTATCTGTCTGTCTGTCCAGAGCCTTATCTCACAGGTCGGTTTCCAGGAGGCGCGGGTTCGAGTCCCGCTACATTCAAATTTTTATACGTTTTCTAAATAAGAATTTTTCTTTCCTAAGTGTGGAATAATACTTTAAAAAAATATTTTTCTTCTCATTTTATTTCCAAGATTTATAAGCCGATAGTTTTGAAATATTACATTTTTCAAAAGACCTTATATTAATCTATATTTATATCACGAGCGCAGACTCAAGTAAGTCGGGCTGTATTTGCCAATTGTCTTCAAAACTCCGAATTTTGCAAATAATCGCAAATTTTCAAATATCTACCGAACCACTAAAAGTCGACTAACATGCATGGGACTAAAACGGACAGGTACTGAGACCCTGTACCCATAGACAATCGTTGAACCGTCTTCCGTGTTAGACTCTATCTTTATAGTTTCTTTTTCTTACTTTTTTTTATTTTATTATTCATCACTTCGAGGTAAATGGATTTGTAGGTGCAAGAACCTCTCTCAACGGAAGGTTATGGCCTTCTCCAGGGATGACCATTGTTTTCTGACCCTTGTTAGTGGGTAACTTCAGACATTCAGTTTTTGGATCGATGATAACCTTGATGTAGTGTTTATGGTCCAGCGATTATCTATAAGTTGGGCTACATGTCTAGCCCATCGCCATTTTAACTTCTGTGAGTGAGTCTTCTGTTCTTGATTTATTATCAATTTGTCGTATTTGGATTGGCGGAGTTTCTCCTCTATTTAAAAATTTCTATTTTCGTGCCCACTTAGATAAATGTTACGGTGATAGGTCGGGCATGTTGTTATACATACACATATATATACATACACATGTATATAGGGCTGGTACGCAGAGATTTACTAGTAACTAGGAGATTATTTATAAAACTCTGCGTTCCAGCCGTAAAGAGATTTTTAGGTTTGCATACTATGTTTTAGTTTCTGTTTCCGCTAGACTCCCGCTAGTTTTAAAATGCTGTCTTAATAAAATTTTAAAACTATAAAAACAATAAAATAACATCGTGCTAGTGCTGCATACTAAATATACACACAGATTGCTTAAAACTATGACAATTATACGATAACGTCAGTTTATATTTTAAATTGTATAATTTCAGCATTAATGGATTCTTTTGGTTGGAGCACACATATAACATCAGAAAACGAAATATTAATCGGTGGTCCAGCTATCAGTAAAGGTAAATTTTGACAACAATTTTTGAAGATTTTTATTTTGTTTTTTTTTCATTGATCACAACTGACTGAGCTTTATCAAAGCTTTATAGCAATTTTTTTTCAAGTTATGGCTTTGGTTATCCAAAGAAAACTTTTTATAAATTACATCACAAGCAATAAAAAATATGAATTATGAATAATTTTCTATCATTTACATTAATAAATACGACTCTTTGAGTGACGAACACAATGACCTGCGGAAACTATCGGGCTAATAAACTTCAATTTAATAATTAAGGTTCCTTAAAATTATGTCCTTTAAATTTCTTTAAATAAGGAAAATAAGGAAAATAGACTCTAACTCTCGCCGCTTAAATCAATTAAATCAAAAAAATATTTATCCGCAGTGGCGCAGTAGCACAAGCGTGCGATTCTCAAAACGCGACGGTTGTGGGTTTGATTTCCACTTGGGGAATAAATTATTTAATATTTTCATTTCCTCGCTGTGGTAACGAGGCAAGGCGCGGTGTTAAGATTCGAAACTTAGATTTCAGAGTAAAGTGGGAGACAGAAGTCTTAATGGAGATGACTGGAGAGACTTGACACTGTGTTCACAGTGTTCTCTTAACTCTGCCTACACTGCTATGTGTGCGATACAATGTGAAGCTATAAAAACATTTATCCTTTTCGCGTAGAAATATCGAGAAATCCTTTCCTAGTGCTCCCCTGCAGTCCTCAAGAAACTTAATCTCCAAGTATAACAATACTCCAAATTTCAGCGTTTTACGCCGCGTAGTTCCAGCGTATGTGAACCACTTAATAACGAAAGAGCTTTATATAATGATATAGATAAACGTTATTTTATAGGACGAGTGATCAAACATCGTACTCCTATGAGTAAAAGTTATCCGAAAATGTTCGATAAAATTAGTCGGAGTAATCCTGTCCTTTATAATTTTGGTAAGTAAACAACCTTTTTGTATGAGAATTTGTACCGAAAAGACTATTAATTAATTAATCCGGGCTGTAATGGTGCAGTAGCGATTGTAGGTTCGATTCCCACTAGGGAATTGAATTATTATTTATGAATATTTAATTAAAATTTAAATTTCCATTACTTCGCTCTGCTGTAGAGAGGCAAAGGACGGCATTGAGTTTCACTACTCAACACGCAACATTAGGTAACATTAGGTTCACTCTGCCCACCCCGATGTGTGCGGAATACAGCGTGAAGCTGATTTTAATATTTTTGACCCTATGTAAAATATTAAATATTACGTCGGTGTCAAGGCAAAGCGCAGAGTTGAGTTCCTTCACTCAACACGCAATGCCTCAAAAACCAGAGTATCTTAACATCTGGTTCTCCTTGGCTTGTTATATGCGGAATTCAGTGAATTTAACGGACGTTGGAAAAACCATAAATAATTTTAAAAAAATAATAACAAGGAACTATTTTAGTTTATTCCAATTAATAGATTTCTGTATATATTTTTATTGAGGCCAGTCGTAGCGCAGCGGCACGAAGTGTGACTGCAAAACCGACTGGTTGTGGGTTCGATCCCCACTCGAGGAGATGAAATATTTACTTAAATTTATATTTCCATTTTTATCGCTCTGGTGTCGAGGCTAAGCGCGCCGTTGAGTTCTGTCACTCAACACGCAATGCCTTTAGAATTCGGCAGAAAGTGGGGAACGGAGTGTCTTAACACTAGGTTCCCTCTGCCTACCCTGCTGTGTGCGGGATATAGCGTGAAGCTGATTTAATTTTTTTTTTTTTTTTTTATATTCCATAGTACATATATATTAAAAATCGTGCCATATAAAACTAAATGATTATAATAAATAAATAGATAATTGAATATAAAACTTTCATAAAAAAAAAATATTTTAGGCTACAGTATTGCAAGTGGAAATTTTTTTGGTCCAGAAATGAGTTACGCAGTGAGTACAACTTTCGGAGACTTAGGATTTGGAAAGGTATTCATTTATTTATTTTAAGAGAACCACTAACATCAAAAATATTGTTGTCACTTTAAAATAAAAAAAATTGAAATGGAAAGCTCACATTTCTTTCCTTAATAAGCGCGAAAGGTTGTGGTTTCGATTCCCACTCGCAGAAATGAAATATTTAATATATTCATTTCTTCGCTACAGAGATAAAGCGTAGCGTAGAGTTCCGCCACTTTACGCCTCCAGAATTTGGCGGAAAATGGGAAACGGAAGTGTTTCAATGGGAACGGAGTATCTTAACACTACGTACCTCTGCCTACCCGGTTATATGCGGAATACAGCGTGAAGCTAAGAAATAATAATTTTTCAGGTATATTTTTTTAATTCAAAAGTGGACAACATAGGGGCGATCAAGGACAATACTTTCAGTTCCATGTTCGGAGCTGCCTTGTGTTCAGCTCTCCTCCCTGCTGCCGCCCTGGTGGTGGGCGCACCCGTCTACAGCGACAGCAGCACAGAGTACGACGTGGGCGCTGTGTATATTTATATGGCTGACACGGAATTAAGTTCTAATGTAAGTTATTATCTATATATATAAAAGGACATGTACCTGACTGACTGAGGTGACGCTTGCACAGCCGTAACCGCTGTGCGTAGAAACGTGAAACTTGGGCAGATGTTTATTTTCATATTCTGAACATACACTAAGAAGGAAATTTGAAAAATTTTAACTCTAAAGAGATGAAATAGGGGTTGAAAGTTTGTATGGAAAAAAAAATTATCTGTACCGATTTTTATAAAATTTGAAATTCAGACTCTTAAAAATATTTCATTGAATACGTGTTTCATGGTTTTTAAGAATTCACCCCCTAAGGGTTCAAATAAGGGGTTGAAAGTTTATATGGAATTTTTTTTAAATTGCCACCGATTTTTATGAAAATTTAAATTCAGACTGTTAAACATATTTTATTGAACACGTGTTTTATGGTTTTTTTAGAATTTACCCCTAAGAATGCAAATAAGCGGGCGAAGCTGCGCCCGCCCACATATATAAATAACAAACGCGATGGTTGTTGATCCGTTTTCTTGTCGGGAAATGAATGTGTTTACGTGGTCTGTTTGGATATAACACAAATGTAATTGTCTTTACATTTGTTGGAAAGAATAAAAACAAAAAGACATTCCATCTTACAAGTGGCACAAGCGCGTGACTGTACACGCGACGGTTGTGAGTTCGATTTCTGCTCGGGGATATAATTGTTTAATATTTTTGTACCCTCGTTCTAGTAACAAGGCAAAGCGCGGCGTTAAGTTCCACCACTCAATACGCACTGATTCAAGATTTTGATGAAGAATGGAGAACAGAGTGTCTTAAGAGTATGTTCCCTCTGCCTACCTCGCTATATGTGCTGTGATGTGCCAGTGTGATGATGAAAATAAAACTATTTCTTGCTTTTAAGACATGCCAGAATTAAATTAAATCGAACTCACAACCGCTGCCTTTTAATCAGAATAAGATGTCCCACACCCATATTGCTGTTTCTAATGTTGGTAAATTATGTACATACAAAATATTTCAGGAGATGTTCCTAAAACAGAAAATTAAGGGAATCTCAATTGGTGGTTACTTTGGGAATTCTATAGTCAATCTAGGAGATTTAAATGGAGATTTATACGATGGTAAGCACAGTAACATGACAATAAAATAAAAATATCTATATAATAGAATCCCTTTAAGATATGATGATTTGCATGCTATTTTCGAAGTTTTATATATTTTTTTCCAACAACACTTTAATTTCCTTTTTATTCACTTAAAAGTCATCATTGGTTAGTTAGTTACGTAATATAATAGGAGTCAACATAAATGTAATGGGTTCGAATCCCGTTCTAGAGAATCTCTATATACGAGTATATACAGAATTTCGAAGCCTTCTTTCGAAGATATTGTACTTATTTATTTTTAAAGCACGTTATATTTGATATTAAAGGACCAATTTATTTATTTATTAAATTGAAAAAATCCAGATAATACTAAAAATATATAAATTTTAAAACAATTAATATGTAGACTATTATTATTCCATGATATTCAACTAAATAATAATTCTATTTCTTTTTTCTTACTTACTAAAGAACTTACTTAAATTATAATTTTAGAAGTGGCCATAGCAGCACCATATGAAAATGATGGCAACGGCGTCATCTATATTTATACTGGCAGAGGTCTTTTGGAGGGCAAATATACACAAAGGATTCAATTAGATTGGTTTAAAAATTTTGGCTTCAGTATGACAGCTGTACGAGACTATGACGGGAACGGATGCAATGGTAGTGTAGTAATTGATTTAAATCGTTTGTATGAAAAGAAACTAAGAATTCCATAGATTCGCCGTCCCCATAATGGTGGTGATGGTAGGGTTAGGAGCTTAGAGCAATGCCTAGATTTAAAGACAATCCATGAGGAGTTCGAATGTACCTCACATTTAAGTACAAAGATGCTAACCTAGGCTCCATTATTATTAACACTAGGCTCCCTTTGCCTATCCTCTCGAGGAAATGAAATATTTAATATGTTCATTTGCTCGTTCTGGTAACGAG
This sequence comes from Heliconius erato x Heliconius himera, assembly GCA_013421005.1. Classification (NCBI taxonomy): domain Eukaryota; kingdom Metazoa; phylum Arthropoda; class Insecta; order Lepidoptera; family Nymphalidae; genus Heliconius; species Heliconius erato x Heliconius himera. Next base: position 14,398 of record JAATLQ010037925.1, on the reverse strand, counting down.
GCGTTGAGTTACGAAAGTGGAACCTGGACATCCGAGAGGGGTCTCGGATGTCCAGGTTCCCTCTACCTACTTTGATGTGTGCGGAATGCAGCGTGAAGCTAACAAAATTGGAGAGGCTAATATATATTTTATTATTTTCTTAACAGAACTGGCCGTATCATCACCAAGCAGCGATAAAGTAGTCATTCTTAAAAGTTTTGCTTTTATAACAGTGAAGTTGCGAGCTGTATTTCCTAAGGTACTTATATTGTTCTGTACTTGTATTCTGGTATTTAAGAATTGTTACTATTTTTAATAGAAGTTGGTAAAAATTTAACTATTACCTGCTATATCCGGTACCCGAACAAAGCGAGGTAGGCTTCCTCTGCCTGGGGACCTAGTAGCTAAAACACTCCATTTTCCTTAAGACAATTCCGTTTCCTACTTTACGCTGAACTCTGGAGGCATTGCGTGTTGAGTATCGGAGCTCAAGGTCGCGCTTTGTCTTGTTTCCAGGGCGTAGAAATGAAAATATTAATCATTTCCTTGAATGGGAATCGAACCTTGCCCCACGACTGGCCTCGGTAAAAACATCCTCGTTATTACATATTCTTTCCAGAACATCACAATTGGCGAATATTTCGAGTTTGACTGCTGCCTTGACGTTATTTATCCAATGAAATTACAAGAAATAGAAACTGGTAAGTTGTTATATTTTTGATATCGATACATACATATACATACGAGCACGTATTAAACTTGATTATAAAATTTTACCAATTACCAATTCAAAGTAATACGAAATAAATGCGACGGTTGTGGATTTGATTTCCATTTGGCAAAATTAATTAATCCATTGCCGTGCTCTAAAAACCAGAAAAATCGCGGCGTTGATATTCGCTACTGACCACGTAATGTGTTGAAAATTTTGATGGAAAATAGTGAATGTACTCCATTCCTACACTACTCTAGGATTCCTCTGACAAACTTATGTTACGGGATATAAAATGTATTTAGCCACTTTTGGAGCAACCAAAGTACTTTTCTTATTATATAATTTTACCTGAGGATTTACTTAAATGTATATATTCATTTCTTCGCTCTGGCTTCGAGTCATAGTTCCGCCACTCAACACGCAATGCCATCAGAATTCAGTGGAAAGTGAGGGATGAAATGTTTTAACACGTGTGTTTTAACCCCTGCCTATCCCGCTGTTTGCGAGATACAACGTAACCCTGTGTAATACTATGCTAATATATATATTTTTCAAATTTTAGATCTGATTATAACAATACAGAGCACATTCCCAAACGCAACTCTAAGTAGACTGAAAGTCGATGGACATGAACTGGTATACGAGCAGTCACTTGAAACAAAAAAACCATCTTATTGCGAGAAAATAGGTGTTAAAACACCATTGACTGTGGTATGTTTATTTTAACACTTTTTTTGATTTAAGACGGTGGTGTCACCACTTGCTACTATTACCTCTTGGAGGGGAAAATAATTGTCATTTCTCCTTTCTGGTAACTACCCAATGAGCGGCGTTGAATCCCGCAATTCAGCACGCAATATCTCGTAAACTAGATAGGAAGCGGGGATCAAGGCTTCTTAACACTAGGCTTCGTATGCCTCTTGTTCGAGTAAGCTGTATTAGGAGCTTGAATGCATTCCTGCTATCGTTTGCGATCTGTTGCGCTCCTCACCACCTCTTGGAATTTGTGATAGAGGTTCCGTGTCTTTAGTTGGTTGGTCCATCGCGCTGGTTATCGGCCACTTGATCTTTTGCCTTCAGTATTCCTAACAACGACTAACCGTTTCAAACTTTCGCCACCTTTTCTCATTATATGGACAAAATAACAAATAAAGAGTTGCTCAATTATTGAAGAGAGACGTGACTTTATTTTGAGCTCAGAAAGTATGGACTCATTTGTGCATTTCGCAGTCTAAGATTTTCTTAACATGCGCCTCCAGCACCCCATTTCAAAGACATCCATGCCTTGCTTCTTTATACTGTTAATGATCCAAATTTCAGCTCCATAAGTAAATATAGGAAATACAAGGGCTCGTCCTACAAATCGCACTTTAGTGTTCTTAGAAATTACACGATTTTGCCATTTTTTGTGAAGATGTGTCTTAGCTTTCTTCTTCTTGCGTCTCTTAATTTCCGGGACACAGCTGCCTTCTTTGAAACCTACTTTTGTCTACACTACTACGTATATGTGTGGTACAGCGTGAGACATTTTTTTATACATTACTGAATCCATATCAAACCTACAGCCATCGAAATTACTTTCCAATTGAGCTATATATGACATAATATTTTTAATATCGTATCCATATTACATCAGCAAAGTCAAGTGTTCAGTGACACAAATATTCATATGAAATTTAAAATGTGTTTGAATAAAATGAATGTATTTACGTATGTATGATTTCATGATAATAAATTTTTGAAGCTGAAATTTAATAAAGCCCATCGTAGTGCACTGGTGGGGAAACAAATTATTTTTATCTCTCTTTCTGGCTCCCCTCCCCTCCTCTTCTCCCCTCTAATTCCGCTACTCAACACGCTGTCTTAAATGTCACTCGGAAAGTAGTTTATGGAGTGTCTTAACGCTAGGTTCCCTTTGTATATCTTGCGGGATATGATGCGGGATACAACATGAAGAAAAAATAGTATAAATCATATATCTGTTCAATTAGAATGAAGGTAGTAGATTCGTTCCAATTTAAAGGAGATTTTTATATATATACTTAGAAAGAACCTGGAGTCAAGACAATCTGACTACAAACCATTTTACACCTGAATTCAAGCTTTGCATATGGAGTAACGAAAGTTAACTATAGAAAGTGGGGAACGGACATATTTTAATGGGAACGGGGGTCCCTTGTTCTAGATTCCTGGGTTCCCTCTGCCTACCTTGCTCTGTGCAGGATACAGCGGAAAGTAAAAAAATATAAGTAAATTTTAACGTTTGACATTTTTCTAGGAGAAAGAACACAATTTAGTGTTGGCATATAAAATATCAGCCAAACAAAAAGTGAATCCACTGAATCTGGAAGATTTTAAAATATCAAGAGTATTGTTAAGTGAAAACAGCGTATTGAATATAGAAAATTCTATATACACGGGTATTTGCGACAGTGGCCGTTGTGTGCCTAAACTTGATCTCGCTACAAATTGTTCTATTATGTAAGTATAGCAGCCATCCGGCTTTACCCGCTTTAACTTATAGTATATCATAGCAAAATTATACAAAATGTTTACATACATTGTTACCTATGTACTTATTTTGAAAATGTATAAAAATTTGGACGTAACGGGACTGGAACCCGCGCCTCCTCGAAACCGATCAGGCGCTCTGAACACTAAGCCATACGTTCACGTTAATTAAACGTATAACTTAGATATTTTGTGATTTGTTTAATACATAAAACAGAAATTTATCTGAAAAATAAACGTAACAGCCTCCACACTACAAAAAAAATTAAACGCAGCGTAGAGCCTACCTCAGTTGAGATACAACTTTTATTTATATATGTTTTAAAAAAAAATAATAGCTATTTTTTATAACTATATTTTTTATCGATATCAATTTATTTGAATATTAAGTGAATTAAAATATTATAGGAAGCCCTACATCATCGGTTCAACAGATGAAGAGACCCTCACCCTATCTGTAAGCAATACGGGTGATACAGCATATAGTTCGTGCATTGTAGTATCTATATCTAAATCACGATTCTCCCGATACCCGCAAGAGTGCTCCTTGCAATCTGCTAACAAGTTGCTCTGCAAACCTCGTTTACCTTTAAAAAATAAAAGTGATTTGGTAAGTAAGTTTTGGTAAGTGGTAAGGCCAGTCGTGGCGCAGGGGCTCAAGCGTGTGACTGTAAACGCGATAGGTTCTGGGTTCGATTCTCACTTGATTAAATGATATTTTTAATATTTTAGTTTCTTCACTCTGGTGTCGAGACAAAACATGGCGTTGAATCCTGACACTCAGTACGCCTCCCGAATACGACGGAAAGTGAGGAGTGGAGTGTCTTAACACTAGACTCCCTCTGTCTACCCTGCTTCATCCAGGATACAGCGTGAAGCTAAATAATCTATCACTCTTCGTTCATCTTTTTTCGTCTTTTATACAAAAATCTAGGCTGTGGGACAAAGAAATTTATGCATAAAAAAAGTAATATATTTAAACATCTAGAATACGTCTAGCACATAGTGTGACTGTAAAATCGACTGGTTGTGGGTTCGATCGTCATTCGATTAGATGAAATATTTATTTAAATTTATATTTCAATTTCTTCGCTCTGGTGTAGGAGCAAAGCGCGGCGTTGACTCACTACTCAAGACGTAAACCTCCAGAATTCGACGGAAAGTGGGGCACGGAGTGTCTTAACACTAGGTTCCCTCTGCCTACATTGTAAAGCTGATTTGATTTGATCGAGAATCCGAGGCCATCATGGGTTAGTTTCCACTCGGAGGAATGAATTATTTAATATTTTCCTTCCCTCGCTCAGGTAACGAAGACGATACTATTATGTGGAAAATCGTCGGCATTAACATACTTTAAATATTATCCACTTGTTTTAGATAATTAAAGATATATTAATAGACACTACATACTTAACTAGTCTCGACGATACTTTGGATATTACTTACGATTTATATGACAGTTGCAGTGATTTATCTCGTAATAAAACGCACGTTGACACCTTTACATTATTGAGTGACTACGGTGGAGTTTTCATTAAAGGGTGAGTAGAATGTATGGTTTTTGTATTTTGGTACCACCACTCAACACGCAATGCCTCCAGAATTCGCCGGAAGTGTCTTAATAAGGTATGGAATGTCTTGTCGCTAGGTTCCCAGGTTCCCTCCACCGACTCTGCTACGTGCGAGTTATAGCATGAACCTAAAACTTTTTTTATGTTCAACTTCGAAAGAAACGTTTATTTCGATTATATGTATACGTATCGCTACATTTTTTCTAAAATCATTTCAGAGAAATAATACCTGATGAAATTATCAATATGACCATGAATGACCTACAGCATGGAAAAGTTATAGAACATCGTTATACTGTAAGTAATACATACATATACGCACCTATATGAAAGTAAACGTATCCATAATAATTTGTTAGTACTCTTTAACTGAAAAGACCACCAGAGACACAGTGTCTGTCCGTAAATGCAACTGTTGTAAGTTATATTCACAGTCAGGGAAATATCCCAGTCCGCTCGACGGTCGCAAGTCGAGGTTCGAGTCCCGCAGGGGGCGCCCTTTCCGACGTCGACAACTTCAAACGCAGCCACATAGTGCTTGCATTTTCAGGGACAGAGTATCCTCTTCCCTATCCAACCGGTGTCGCTGTAAAAGCCAGTAGGGCTAACAGCATTATCCTCAAGTTCGTAAAAAAAATCAGGGAAATGTATGGTATTGATTTTCGCCACTCAATACAAAACATTCCGAAAATTGGGCGGCTCGTAGTAACAGTTTTATTACTAGAACACAAAGTTACTTTTGCCTACACTGCTAAATATAGACTAAAGCTAAAAAAGACAAGAAACATTAGAAATAAGAAGTCCATCTATCTGTACGTATTAAAAATATCAAATATTTTAATTTTTATAAAATATGGAATTTACAAAAAATATATAATAATTTATTTTACAGCTACTTAACAATGGAAAAACTAACTGGATTAATGTGCAGAGTGAAATATTTTTAGAAAATGGTCCCTTCCTTAAATATTCAGAAGCGGCTATTACGGTAAGCTATTATCGTCAAATTTACTTTCTTTTATGGTACAGCGGTGTATGAGAGGTCTCCTTTTAAACAAACAATCCTTGTATCATGACCTACCCATTCTCATAGGAAATGTAGAACGATGATCTAATCTACTTTATTAGCCACACGCTCACCTCACGCTGCATCCCTCACATAGCAGAGTAGACAAAATAGTGTCAAAGCACTATGTTCCCATTAGAACACTTCCGTCCACCATTTCCCCCGAATTCTTAAGACATTGCGTGTGAATGGCGGAGCTCGTTACTAGTGCAAGAAAATGAAAATATTAAAAAAATAATTTTCTCGAGTGGAAATCGAACCCACAACTTGCCAAGTTTATATTCGCACGCTTTTGCACCTGCGCCACGACTGGCTTTTTGAATCTACATCGTTAATGAATTATTTTTCTACCTCCAGATCAACACTGGCTCGTCGCTTATAGAGTGTTCTATACCACACGCCAATGAAACGAAAGATAACATGACCGTCGCCTGCGACATCGGTGATTTAAGGATAAATAATAAAGTCACTGTAGCCATAGCTATTGAAATTCCACCGAATGTTATAGGTATGGAGGTTGTCTATTTACCTGTTTTTTTTTATCAGCTTCACGCTGCATCCCGCACACAGCAGGGTAAGCAGAGGGAACCTAGTGTTAAGACACTTCGTCCCCCACTTTCTGCCGAGTTCTGAAGGCATTGCGTGTTGAGTGGCAGAACTCAACGCCGCGCTTGCCCTCTACATCAGAGCGAAGAAATGGAAATATAAATTTAAGTAAATATTTCTTCTCGTCGGGTGGGGATCGAACCCACAACCAGTCGGTTTTACAGTCACACTTTGTGCCGCTGCGCCACGACTGGCCTCTTATCTTATTACTTCTTTCTTAATAATAGCAAAGGCATTAAAATTAGAAATAAATAATTTTATATTATTTGTACTATGTACGTCTGTCTTTTTCTCCTGTAGTACTATTTCTACACTAAAACTGAAATAAAAACTTCATTTCGTAACTCAATAATTATTTATAAATGCATTTTTAAAAATTGTTTTAGATAAAAGTTTTTACAATAACAACTTCACAGTGTCTACTGAAATAAATTTAATTATGAAAGAACAAAATATATATTCAAGGTAAGCATTAGGCACCATTCATGTTTATACCTATTATAAGTACCAAATGCGCTCGCTTATTTATTTATTTATTTATTTATTTATTTGTAAAAGGTTAACCAGCAGTTGTTACTTATAATATAGTTGTTACTTATAAATGATACTTATAATACTAACACATGCAATACAAAAAAAAATGTAATTGTACAACTATATAAAGGCTTATATTATTATACCAACTAAGTTAATTTGTTTTTTAAATTTTTAAATACGTTACAGCATCATTCCACATTTAGGAATGAAAAATACTTATTTAGGAACCGCGCTGACGGTTTTCAAGAGGCTACGTTAAAATTTTTATACGTGTCCTAAATGAATATATAAATAGATAGAGGCCGCCAATCGTGGCGCAGGGGCACAAAGTGTGTCTGTAAAATCGAGTAGTTGTGGGTTCGATCCCCACTCGAGGAAATGAAATATTTGTTTACATTTATATTTTCATTTCTTCGCTCTGGTGTCGAAGCAAAGCGCGGCGTTGAGTTTCGCCACTCAACACGCAATGCCTCCAGAACTCGTCGGAAAGTGAGGAACGGAGTGTCTTAACACTAGGTTCCCTCTGCCTACTCTGCAGTGTGCGGGATACAGCGTGAAGCTGATTCTAAATAAATATTAGTTGTCTTGAAAAAATTGTTAAATAACGACAAACTAAGCTAATTCGAAGATTAATTGATGTAACCGTGACTGAGTACACACGGTGGTTTAAATCCACCAATGGGTAAAATGTTTATATTTAAATTATTTCCAATTTCTCTATGTTGTAGCGCAGCGTTAAGTACCTCAACGCCTCATAAAAGTGTTCAATGCCGATTTTTCTGTGGCTTATCCGCTTTATACAAGAAATGCAATATATAAGAAATTGATTGACTTACAATATTTACTTTACAGCCTTCAAACAATTTTGCGGGTTCAAAGAAGTGATGTTCCTTTGTGGGTTATAATTATATCCTCAATTATCGGGTTGATACTCGTCGGTATTATTGGATTTATTCTTTATAAGGTATATATGAATTCCATTATATTGTTATTATATATTTTTTTATTATATAAATATACATTAAAATATAACTAAAAAAGCAGCTTTCCACTTCTTTCCCGTATAATGGGATAGACAGAGGGAACCAGTAAAGTTAAGACACTACTTTCATACTTTCTGCCAAATTTTCGGGACAGTGTCGGAAGTTATCCTCGAGCTTTGTCTAACAGGGAAATGGCAATTTAAATATAATTATTCCCTTACCCTAACTAAGAATCGAACCCGTTACGTTTACAATCTGATGCTGTCACACTGTTCCAGGGTGACAACAAAGATAAATACCAAAATGTTCATTATGTACGTAGAATATAAATTAAGTATATATATCTAATTAATTAATTAATAATAATAATAATAATGTAATTATATTTTATGTAATTCTTATTTCCTTTTCAGAGTGGCTTCTTGAGAAGGAAAAAGAAAGACCAATTAATAAAATTGAGAAAGTCAGTGTACCGACAGAGTATGGTAATTTTATTTTGTTATAATAATAATATAACACAGTAGAGATGTAAAGAAAAAGATTTATGTTTAGGCAAAAATAAGTAAGTACTTGAGGCCGTCGTGGCGCAGGTAACAAGGGTGTGACTATAACACGACGGTGAAGGGTTCGATCCTCACTCTTTGAAATGAATTATGATTTCTTAATATTTTCATTTCAACTTTTTATAAAACATAAAAATTTGGACGTAGCGGGATGTACCTGCACCTCTTGAAAACCGTCCAAGTTCTCTGACCAAGTAAACCAAACGTTCTCATCGGGCTACGTCGAAATTTTTATATGTTTTTACAACTTATTTTTGTTGGTAGCGTCTCTGTAGAGAGATTTTTATAAATTTCCGCTACTCAAAGATAATTACTAAGAATTATCATTAGGCAAGAGATAATACTATTAATATAAATATTTTTTACATTTTTAAAGTGTTATTTCACACTTAAGAAAGAAAAAACTTTTAAGAAATATTGGGGATGGAGTAGTTTAATTTTATACTAAAAACTAAACCTTTAGGTAAAATATCATTTTCGATAACGGTTACCTGCGCAAAATTTGGCAATGATCCATTTATGTTGTTAGCAACAAAAAAATTGAAAAATTTCAACGTAGCCCGATGAAAACATATGGTTTATTGGTCTGAGTGCTTGGACGGTTCCCAAGAGACACGGGTTCAAATCAAATCAATAATGTAATTATTGTTATAATCTTTTATAGAGACGTACGGCGATGCGCGAGAGTATACGCGCGACTACAAGCCGGAAGAGCTCAGATGACGTGCGTTTCCTGATATCTGGGGAGTGTTCGATAATTAAAACAGATCTTTGAATTGTTATTATTAATTTATTAAATAAAAGAATAAAGGTTTAATTTTATTTCATAATTTAAACATGTATTTTTTTTATATTTTGAACCTTCATCTGTTTTCTTTTAATGCATTTTATTAGAAATAACTAAATAGCTCATGATAAACTCCAGGACCTCCTGAAGACTGGATTATGAGGCCGCCCCCTACAAATCGACCGTTATCTATTCATATTGTTATTGCATTCATATTGCTGAAGGATGTATTTATTTTTAATGAAGGTAAGACTCTTATGACTCTCTGTTCACCATTATTTAAAAAATTTTTCGAGGCAATGCATGTTGATAGCGAATTCAACGTCAAATCAAAATATTTTATAATTCATTCCCCCGATTGAGATTCGAACCCATTGCGTTTCCAATCAGATTTTTACTCTTAGCCAATTCTGGTGTTATCCCACTGCACAAGTAAAAATGAAATATAGATTGGAAATGGAAATTAAGAATATTGTGTGGAAATGAGGAAACACTGTTTTAAGTTTTTTTACACTCGCACGCTTGTTTGTGTCCGTGTGTTTTTATAGTACATAAAAACTTAAAGTTACCGTTACCTTTAAAACAGTTTTATTTTTTATCAATACAAGCAGGAGTTTCATTAAAGAACAAAGCGAAACCCACAGGAGAGGAGACACGCGCCAGCGTCAAAAACTGGAAACGTGCAATGTGTATTTTACAAACCATTTTAATCTACTTTTGAGCCCTTCGTTACTGGTAAACCAATTAGCTTAACACATTTGTACAAACACCCTAGGTGATGTTTATAAAACTTCAACAATTTACTTCAAACGATTAAGGCGGAATATGTACTACTGTTTAAAAACTGCCGGTTTTTAAAGGTTTTTGTGACAGACTCACTCACTCATCAGAAAGCTTACCTTCTTCTAGGCGACTTTGAAAATTTATAATTCGAAATTTTATGTTTGATATATAGAAGAGAGAATCTGAAAACTGATAACTATTTATAATTACTATCAAAAAAGTAAAAAAAAATATTAAGCACGAAAGTTTGATTAAAGAACGTAGAAAAATAAAGTGATGAAATATAATATGAGTGACTTATGACCTTTACAACACAAACAGGTTTTAATATATATATTGTATTGGCATGAGCTCAAAAATAAATGTGAATTTATTTCAATTAAATATATATCTATTTTATGTAACCATCCAAAATATTAGTAATCATTCTGTGCTCTGCTTACCAAATATTTTATAGATGTACTGTGTCCAACTGTGTGTGGTAGAGTCCAACGTCACGCTTTAAAGTATAAATAAAAGCTTAAAACTCATAGACTAAAGCTTTTATTTGGCATTATTTTTGGCATTCCATGGATTCACGGTGCCCATTGTGTTGCAGGAGACGAGCTCGGATCCCGAAACATATGACCCAGTATTAACCTACGCATAAGAGGCCCATTTAAAATACGTGACAACGCCCGATTCCACAGTCTAAGTCCCTCTCTCTACGTAATCATAAAAAGCAATAATTATGGAATTAATCAATAAGTTATTTAGGTAATTTATAAAAAAAATATAATTAAAAATATTAAGATGAGATCAGTTTACGACGACATTAAAATTTTATAATTATCAAACTAAAAATTAAAACTAAATTCAAGTTTAATTAATTGAAGCTGTGCTAGTTTGTTTTCTCTTTGATTAATTACACCATAAAATTAAGAGCTTATGTAATAAAAGTAAAATTAAATAATAAAAAAATAAAGAATAATACTTCAACAAAGTATAAAACTATAAAACAATAACATTAATAAAATGATAATTTAATTATTTCAAATCTGAATGATTTGGCGGCATTTTTTTTTTAATCTAAAAAATTCAAAATGTTGAACTATATATCTACTACAGAGAAAACTCCTCGTAGGAGCTTTTATTTCCCTTATAACGTCTTCATAATAGTATGTGAGGATATCATCTTTTTCTGGGCAGCGCCAATTTACACGACCAGTAATTGTATCTAAGCCACTCATAGTCCTATGACTAAGATACGCCAAAAACTTTTGATATAAAGACTATTCTTTACATCAAAAGTTTTTGGCGTATCTTCAGACATGTTAGTGACAAGACCAGGAAAATGTTTGGTCTCATATTTTACAACCACGTAATCGCCAGTTTTTAAAGGAATCTCCGCATGGCAAGGAATCAGCAGGCATGTTCTCATTCATATTTTCCGTAATGTATTCATCTTATAACGATGAGGCGCTAAGCTAACAGTCGCTTGTATAGTATTCTTTCTTTACTTTCTTGTATGGCATTTTGTACTTTGCATATTATTGAAAAAAAAAACTTTACTTGGATCAGAAGACCAAGGTAACTTATATTAATTAATACAAGGGAGTCAATGTGTGATTTTATGTGTATTTATGTATCACGAATTTAGGGAAAATAATGAAATGCAGAGGATATTGTTTCGTGTTACTGATTTTGGGAATTTCCGTAATCCATTTTTTTCGGTTATTTTTAAATTATGTAAAGCAACTATTAATTATCCTGTATATTATAAAAAATATACAAATATAAATAAAAAAGCTGATTAAAAATTAAAATTCCATTGGTAGTATCTATACGAATTTAGCTTCAAAATATGAATTCGAGCTACCTTTATAATAGTATTATAGGAATTTAAATGAACAAAATATACACCGAACTTCGATCACAAGGAACTTAAACAATTAAATTAACTGTTTTTAAGCTTTAAAGTTAAATTATGTAAATTATTATATAAATATAAATTTAATAAAAAGTATCTAAGATTTCCCTAATTCGATAGTAACACGAACTAGAGGACACACGTTAAATAAAATGACTACTGTTTCGTGAGTCGATTTATTGCAATTTTGAAAGAATTTTATGCTTCCTTTACTTTTTTTTCCAATTAAATATATGATTATAGAATACAGAACAGCAAATATTTAAAGTTTTATTTGAATAACTTACCTTTGTCTTTCTACGACCTTAAGAAATTCTTACGCTACTCTTACGGTGGCAAGGAACACAGGCACGTTACACTGCAGTTTGTAGTCAACTCTGCCTTTCAAACGTCGCTATACGCTCAATGTTGTCATTAAAATATTATTATTTTTAGACAGTTGAAATTATAAAGATTTTTTACAAATATATACTTTACGTAAATATTACTTAAATTGCTTATTTTTTCTGCCAGAAGCAAAACTAACGAAAAGACGTACTAGCACGAAGTTACCGTCACTTACCTTAATTATTACAAATGAGGTCAAGTTCAATTTTGTATCTACTATAAGTAGTTAATACAAAATGGAATAGTTCCAATTCGACATACTTAAATTGCATTGAAATATTGGAAACAAAACTATAACATAATAAGATAAATAACGAATATGGTCATATAAGAAAACAAGGTAAAACTAAAATAATGATTGGACTGATGTAGTATGCCAACATTATTACCACATAAATAACTTATTATGAGCTAATTAGTCATAATTCCATCAAACTTCTAACTGTTGACGCGTCTCTTTAGAATTAGATAACAAGTACAAAAATTGGTGCAAATGCCTAAAAAATTGAGAAGAGCTTATTAATATTAATTCTCTAATCTTATATTAATAAATATTAAGTCAAGTAAAAAGTGGATATATGAAAACAGGAAATCTACGAAATAATACATACATAAAAAATGAGTGAGTAATAGATTAGTTTAAAGTTGACTCATCGATTTTTTTTCTTATATGATTTTTTTTAAAGGAGTAACTTATGTATATATTTATTTTAGTCGTAATATGAGCTTTGTATATGTGTGAGTGATCATAAAGGTAGAGGCAATTAATAAACTTTTAAAAATTTAGTTTATATATATTTTTATTTTTAACAAAAAAAACGTCTTCCATCGGATCCCATAATCAAAACCAAACCAAACTACCCTTGAAGTATATTATTTTCAATAAAAAAATAATCATCGAAATCATCGGTTGGCGTGATATTGAGTTATTCGTTCAGACACTGGCCAAAGGTACTTCGATGGTATCAAGGATATTATCATAATTTCAGTGCCTTTTTGCACTTTATTTTAGTTTTTCTATTCTGTCAGTCTGTATGTAGGGAAATAAGACTACTTTATCTAAGTATCATTACTTTCAAACCTGTGATATCATCTATCAGAAGGGATATATTATAAATAATATCTTCAAAGTTTATTCTACATATTATTTTTACAAGAGTAACGTGTAATATTTGTAATTTTTTTTTTATATTCTTGTATTTTAACTAACTGTAGTGAGATACAATCAATCAGTGAATTCCACATACTCCAAATCATCAGTTATAAAAAATAAACGGTTTTAGTATAAAAATTTTCAATATCAATATTTTCAGGAACGTTACATATAATATATTTACATATTTGGCTATCAACGGTTGTAGCTATTTACGACGTCAAGTATATGGATGTTATAAATCCAGATATATATAAACCTAAAAATGATTCATACTTTGGCTACAGCATAGGATTTTTTAATGAAGAGTGAGTACATATTCTGTAAATATTTTACTAAATACTAATATTATTTAACTTAGATAACCGCAAATAATTATGAAACATTAGATATTTCCGTTTTCTACGCTCTGGTGTAGGGGCGAAGCGCGACGTGAAAAATGATGAACGGAGTGTCTTAACGCTAGGTTCCCTCTACTTACGCTGTGTGCACACAGCATGGTAAGCAAAGCATGACGCTAAAAAAATATGATTAATATTTTTATGCATAGGCGTAGAGCTGCTCTGTCTGTCTGAACTTGTCCACAACTTGTACCATTTATTGCGTTATTATTATACTAGCGGCCCGCCCACGGCTTCGCCCGCTTAAAATACATGATTATTGATTTAAGCAGAATTGATTGACAACTATAATAAAATAAAATAAATAAATAAATCAGCTTCACGCTGTATCCCGCACACAGCAGGGTAGGCAGAGGGAACCTAGTGTTAAGACACTCCGTTCCCCACTTTCTGCCGAATTCTGGAGGCATTGCGTGTTGAGTGGCAGAACTCAACGCCGCGCTTAAC
>JAATLQ010037924.1:44994-69396 GCA_013421005.1 Heliconius erato x Heliconius himera | reverse complement strand
TAAATTTTATATTTTATTAACTAAGTATGTGTAATCATAGCTATTAATTTCTTACTCAAATAGATAACAGCTTAAGAAACATTATTTATTAATAAACTAATTTAATAATACATTTTTATTACTACTATAAGTAGTGTGGACTAAGGAAATTAAAGAATCTTTTTTTCATTATTTTTTTAATATATTTATACTCCAATAAAAGTATAATATCTTAACTTTATCTTAAGCGCAATTTTATACTTTATGCTTATGCAAAAATTCAATTGTTTATCTTAACAAATAAAAAAGTTATCGATTTTTGATCTGATACAGACCTCGATTGCCCATAGTGCGCAGGGGCACAAAGTATGATTGTAAAGGGGACTGGTTTTGGATTCAATCCCCACTTGAGTAAATGAAATATTTATTTAAATGTATATTTCTATTTCTTCGCTCTGGTATCGGGGCAAAGCGCGGCGTTGAGTTACACCATAACGCGCAATGCCTCCAGAATGAATTCAGCAGAAAGTGGAGAAAGGAGTGTCTTAACACTAGGTTTCCTCTTCCTATCCTGCTGTATGCGGGATACAGCGTGAAGCTGATTTGATATAATCTTCTTCTTAAGTTGGAAACGAACCCACAACATTTGCGCATATTCAAATTATTTCTAAATCACTATAGCGTATAATCAAATAGTTAAATAAAACAAGAATCTTAAATAGTATGCAAGATGAATAATATAGTTTTTTTATTAGTATTATGACTTAGCATCTTTTTGCCCATATCATTTAAATAATGAGCAAAATAACTTGACCTTTTAAGGATTTTCTTGGCTGAATTTCTAATTTTGTTTCTTATATATACAAACAAATTTCGCTGTGCATTTAATATGTGATGTTATTCATAAATGCACAAAATTTTAAAAGTAATAATTTTGTGAAGTTTATTTTTAAATAAAATCCGAGGCCGTCGTGGCTTAGTGTAACAGCGTCTGTTTGTAAACGTAACGATTATGGGTTTGATTTCCAATCACGTAACCAGCAAATAAAATGTCCCGCATTTAGCAAGTAGGCGTAGGAAACCTTTTGTTAAGACACTCCGTTTCCCAAGCCACGCCCAATTTTATAAATATTGTAAGTTAAGTCTCGGAACACCAGACTGTACTTTATCCTGTTACTATATCTACATATACTCGTATACTATATCTATAAGGAGATAATCACAGCAATTCATTTGCCCGAAAGGGAATTGACACAGAATTGTTCGCGTTTACAGTTTAAAATCAGAGCCACAATGACTCTCCACTTTTTAATTATACTTTCTAAGTAATACTAAAAGGAAAACCTAAGTAGTTAAAAGTAAGACAATAAAATTGAAACAAACAAATTTAAATAAAATATATTGAAATATACTTATTTAAAAAACGTATAAAAATTTGAACGTAGCGGGACTCGAACCCGCGCCTCCTGGAAACCGACCAGTTTTCTAAATAAGTATTTTTCTTTCCTAAGTGTGGAATAACACTTTAAAAATGTTAAAAAATATATTGAAGCAAAACTGCAATGTTAACTTGTTTAAAACCTATTTTAAAAATACTTGTTTATAGTACAAAAAAACTAGAAATTTAAACAACATAGCATATGACATTTAAGCATTTTACGAATATCAGGCACTATGTCGAAGATTTATCTCAGGACAGTCACGATTTAGATGTTTGAGATGCTGCGTGCGTACCATTTATAGTACTTATTGAACAAAGCTACTTGTTTTAAATTTTGGGCATGATGTTATTAGCAATAAATAAAAAGTTTTAGGTAGTTCTGCAACAGTTGCGGATTCGATTCCCACTTTAAGTGTAGCATATGAATTCCACCACTCAACACGCAATGCCTCCAGAATTCGGCGAAAAGTGGTAAATTGAAGTCTCCTAGTGTTATTTCATTATATTTCTAATAGTCAATTAAATATAATCTATATCTCCTCGGAAATGAAAATAATTAACGCCCCTGAGTGGGAATCGAACCCACAACCGTCACTTTTACAGTCAGATTCTGCCGCTGAGCCGCTACACCCAGACGGCCTGGAAAAGTATATTATACATCATTTCAATATATTAATGTACTGTGGGAAATAAATATAACAAAAGCACAATATATATCATGCCAGAATGTATATTTATAGTAAAAAGTTTTTGCGTCACAATTTAATTGTCACTGTAGTAACTTGTCTTTTGTTAAAGTTAAAATAAAAAACTAGATTATTATTTATTAATATTTTCATTTCTTAAGGCAAAAGTCCGATCTTGAGTTCCACCACTCAACACTCATTGTTTCGACAAATTCGCGAACGGACGGAACCTATTGTCAAGACACAGTTCCGTCTGCCTACCGTGACCGTACCAATATAGCGTGAAGCTGATTTATTTATATTCATTTACAAACTAGAATCAACAATGAATTGAATTAAATTTAACGATTCTTATCTATATATATAAAAGGACTTGTGCTGACTGACTGAGGTAAGACGCACGCAGAGCCGTAACCGCTGATGGTAGAAACGTGAAATTTGGGCAGATGTTTATTTTCATATTCTGGACATCCACTAAAAAAGGATTTTGAAAAATTTTAACCCTAAAGGGATGAAATTGGGGTTGAAAGTTTGTATGGAAAAAAAAAATTATCGGCACCGATTTTTATAAAATTTTAAATTAAGACTCTTAAATACATTTCATTGAATACGTGTCTTATGGTTTTTTAGAATTCTTCCCCTAAGGGTTCAAATAAGGGGTTAAAAGTTTATACGGAAAAATCTTTAAATCACCTCCGATTTTTATAAAAAATTTAAATTCATATTATTAAAAATATTTTATTGAACACGTGTTTCTTGGTTTTTTTAGAAGTCACCCCTAAGGGTGCAAATACGCGGGCGAAGCTGCGCGTGCCCACTAGTTAAAAATAAAATATCATTTTACTTAACCTATCCACAGATTACAACCACAGAATCTCAATGTACATTTTTTACATTAGAATGGTCAACTTTTGACATCGAATGACATTGATGCGCAATTATATGTCAAAATAACATTTAAAGTATCGTAATAAATACTATGTATTTGGCAATTTGACAATATAATTGGTCACGTTACGCGATTTTACGCTATTATGACGGATTGGGCCGTATCTTATTAAAGGTGATGGTAGTGGGTTCAATTTGACTTAAAATAACGTTTGTGTTTGTTAGATAGAGTTGACTTTCCCGAATTGTACAAACAAAGTGCGTGAAATCGTTGGATATTGGAGCAAACTGTGGTTTAACACTTAGTTAAAGTTTTTAATAAATACGTTTTTCTATTACATGTGCTATAAAATGTGCTCGGAGCTATCAATTGAATAAAAATATATGAGCCTCAACGCGAATGACTTTCTTTTTACATCTGAAGAGTGAGAAGTTGCTATTCACATACTGGCTCCATCATCAGACCAGCTCGATGATACTATATTATTTTATTATCACCTAAGCTACATATAACTGCTGGAGTTTCTTAATCATACAATTATTACAAATCGGTCAAATTATTATTTTTTTTATTTTGTTACATCGTTATTTCAGTAATTCTAGTTACAAGTTCATCTAATAAGAGGATGTTAAAACGTATGAATATAAAAAAAAACTATTTTGCTTTTCGTTTATGTAATATTTACTCTAGCGATAGATAGAGAGATCCAAGTGATGAGATTTTCATTAACTTAAAAATATCACAAAGTTAGATTTTGAATTTTACGTAACTATGTTGTAACGTTTTCTTTCCGGTATTTGAAGCTTTTTCCCACTTGGGGAAATAAAGTATTTAGATTTTCTTGATCTGGTAACGTGTAGAACGATGAGTCACGCCAATTAACATGCAATGGCTCGAAAATTGGATGGTGCGTGGGGAACGGAGAGTTTTAACTCTATGTACGAAATACAGAGAGAAGCTAACAAAATATATTCAAACAAAATCAAACCTCAACCTTACACCAGTCAACATGCACCAAGTAATATTATTAATTAGATACTCTAATGAACTATTCTTTACAGTTCATAGACCTTCAATGGATTGGTCATACATAAATCGAACAATAGCTTATGTAATGTCAGTTACGTAAGGCAAACGTCTCGAGCGATACAATTACTTCTTTAAACTTAATTCCTTAAGAACACTGTTGCATAGAAACTTTCTAATACTAGGTTTAAGGAAATATGTTTGGCTAATTGTTTTATAACATGTTAAATTAATATACGTAGGTTTAAATTATAAACCAATTGATATTAAGAGGCAAGTCGTGGCGCAGAGGCACAGCTTCACGCTGCATTCTGCACACAGCTGGGTAGGCAGAGGGAACCTAGTGTTAAGACACTCCGTTCCCCACTTTCTGCGAATTCTGGAGGAATTGCGTGTTGAGTGGCAGAACTCAACGCCGCGCTTTACCTCGACACCAGAGCGACAAAATGGAAATATAAATTTAAGTAAATATTTCATCTCCTCGAGTGGGGATCGAACCCACAACCAGTCGGTTTTACAGTCACACTTTGTGCCGCTGCGCCACTACTGGTCTCAATATCGCAGAGGCACAATTAAAATTATTAAATATTTCATTTCCTCAAGTGAGAATCAAACCCACAAGTTGTCACATTTACAGTCGCGCGCTTGTGCCCCTGCGCCATGACAGGCCCTATTGATAAAAAAATACATAACATTACTAAACCCAATGTAACAAGTAGCTTCCAATATGTCATCTTTAGTAATTTCTAAAGCTTAAAATCTGTCTTTTCTTCACTAACCCACATTCGTAGTGCTTAATGTATAGTATTCTTCGAATTACTTAATATTGTAAATGATTTAGAGCTTTGGTAAATGTATTGCTTCATTGAACTCTCTTACAATAGACTTCTTCTTAGTTTCTATATGCGTTGATTATATTAAGTTTTTTTGTGATTTCACACTTTATCTCACATCAACAGGCCAGTCGTGGCGCAGGGGCACAAAGTGTGCCTGTAAATCGACTGGTTGTGGGTTCGGTCCCCACTCGAGGAAAAAATAAATATTAAAAAATAAATATTTATTTACATTTATATTTTCATTTCTTCGCTCTGGTATCGAGGGGAAAGTGCGGCGTTGAGTTCCGCCACTTAACACGCTAGGCCTCCAGAAATTGACAGAAAGTGGGAAACGGAGTGTCTTAGCACTATGTTCCCTCTGCCTACCCTGCTATGTGCGGGAAATCTCACATATAGCAGGATAGGCAAAAAAGCCCAGGGTTAAGACATTGCGTCTTGAGTGACAGATCTCAATGTCTCAATGTCTGCTTACAATGTCTTGTAAGCAGAGTAAGCTCATGGAAATAACTCAATTCACGTGAAAATTAAACCCAAAACTACCGTAGTCGGACGCAACGACAGCCTAATATTTTAAATACATCTATGACATGATATATAATTTACCAAATTATGATTAAGAAATATCTATCTAATATCACATCGGAACCGATTCGATATAATTCACGATCACGAGTTTGACCCTAATAATTGTTTTTATAATATCGATTAAATAACTATTGAATATGAACATCTTATTGTTATTATAAAAGTGTTTCATATACTCAAATGTCAAAATCAAAAAGTTACAGATTTTTTTTTAAACATCACTTAATATATAAATGTCAGTATTATCAGTCCTACAGGAAATGAACCTACAGCCATCGCGTTGGCCTTGTTGGTTGGTAATACCTCACACAAACTTGTGAATACTTTATTATTGGGTCAATACCATATCATTAATTTATATTCTTGATATTATGAATGAAAAAACTATTCGAATTTCGAATTTAGACGGAAAATAGAGGAAGGAGTGTACTTACACAAAGTTCTCTTTGCCTATATTGTTATGCGAGATAAAACGTGAAGCTAAATTAACTTATGAAAGTACACACTAAGCAGCTTAAAAGTAATTATAGTTATATTATAATAAATAACTAACGCCGTAGCCAAAGATAGACAAGCAGAATTTAATTATATGATACTCAATTCCCTACCTTTCACCCATTTATATTAGTAGAATGCATAGTGAGCGGAACTCAACGCCGCGCCACTTTAAACATATAATAGTGTCAAGTACTATTGTGACACGAGCCTAAGGATATATCGTGACGACAATGAATGTAAATAATACGTATAATATCAAAATTACTCAACTGTTTTCGATAATTTCATAATTATACAACGTTTGTGTCCGTTCACTTAAACGTTTATTTATTTCTTAAGTAATTGTTTGAAATAACAAATTAATAAATTTTTATTTCATTATTTAATTGCATATTTATAACTTGATGCCAGCCGTGGCGCAGGGGCACAAGTGTGTGACTGTAAACGCGACAGCTTGTGAGTTCGATTCCCACTCGAGGAAATGAAATAATTAATATTTTTATTTTTTCGCTTTAGCAATGAGGATGAGTGCGGCATTGAGTTTCGCCACTCAACACGCAATACTTTCAGAATTCAGCCGAAGGTAAGGAACGGAAATGTCTTAATGGAAACAAAGAGTGTTAAGGTTCCCGGGTTCCGTCTGCCTACCCTGCTACTACTGCTACACGAACACTGTGTAATGAATACTCCCAGTATTCATTACACAGTTTCTTTTCCCGGCTCTGGGAAACTTCCCTAATCCAAAATCCAGCGTTGAGCTCCGACTCTTACCACGTAATCACAATTTCACAGATAAAACAAAGAACGAGATGTCTTGACATTAGATACGGCGGGAAGCGGAAGAAATGATATACGAAGGCCGAGTAATATAGTTATAATTTTTTTTTCCGCCGAATTTTGGAGGCATTGTGTGTTGAGTGGCGGAACTCAACGCCACACTTTACCTTGACGCCAGAGCGAAGAAATGGAAATATAGATTTAAATAAATATTTCATTTCCTCAAGTGGGGATCGAACCCACAACCATCGCATTACAGTCACACCCTGGTGCCCCTGGGCGACGACGGCTGCGACGTCTTTTTTTTATATTTTGTAATTTTTTTTAAGAGACGTTATAAGATAAATAGCGAAATCCAAAGTGGTGTTTTGTCCTAATAAAAGAAAGAAAATAATGTATTTTGAATGACTGAATTTGACCCTATATATTATATGAATCAATGAATGCATGTTCCAAATACGTTACAACGCCAATAAATTTGTTTTTGTATATAATTATTAAATCGTTTTTTAGTAAATTATTAACGGCATCATAAATCGATTTCTCGCTTAGTATTCGTCGATTATATGAAATAATAGATACAATACCATTAAAACAAATTGAAAACGTTGAATGTGTCAAAATATATTTTTTTGAAAACGTTGAATGCATCAATTTTTTTTTATTTCATTTATTATATTATTATGCTTAATCTTAAAGGCTAAAGTTTCTTGTTTTTTAAAGTTGATTGTACTTTACCAGGAGGTTTCCAGGTACCTCTGCTTAACCTGCTATGTGCGGGATAAGAAAAACATATAAAAAAAAATATCGTAGCTCGCATCCCTGAGCAGTTTCCAGCTTCAAATTTTTATTCGTTTTCCAAAAATATTATGCTATCTCTCCTAGAATCGAATAAAATTTAAAAATATATATGTATTATACATTTAAAAATCATGTCGTGGCGCAGCGGCACGAAGTGTGACTGTAAAACCGACTGGTTGTGGGCTCGATCCCCACTCGAGAAGATGTAATATTTACTTAAAATTATATTTCCATTTCTTTGCTCTTGTGTTGAGGCTAAGCGCGGCGTTGAGTTCCGCCACTCAACACGCAATGCCTCTAGAATTCGGCATAAAGTAGGGAACGGAGTATCTTAACACTTCGTTCCCTCTGCCTACCATGCTGTGTACGGGATACAGCGTGAAGCTGATTTGATTTTTTTTTAAATATATACATATATATTAGAACTATATTCTTTTCCTATCCTATCTAAATAAAAAACTGAAAAAAGCATATCAAAATTTCTCAACTCTAAATAACAGACTTGTGAACATAATGTTGTAATATTCCAATAATATAATTTTAAACTAGATCGTTACATTAAGGTTGTATGTAAAAATCGACCACCCATCCGTTTATTACACAAAACTAAATAGCTTGACCTTTTTTTTGTAACATTTATCTAGGTTACGCGATAACCCCGCGGGTCTTATAGAGTGTTTGTTTGAGGACTTGGTCTCTTTATCGATAGGTCAATGAAACGCTATTTGATATGATATTCGTATATAAGTTTAAGATTTTCTTATTTATATATTTTTTTAAAGGCCTTAATTGCGATTTAGCAGCAAATGCAAAGAGAACCTAATTTTAAGACAGTCTTTTCTGCGCTTCCTTTAAATCAGACATTACATGTTGAATGGCGGACATCAACGACGCGCTATGTCTAGACAGAGCAGGGAAATAAACAAATTTTATTTCGGGTATCGAACACACAACCATCGCGATTACAGTTAGATTTAACTAAGTTTAGGTAAAATTAACGTTAAAAAAACATAAATCATGATTCAGTTGGCGATAATATATTTTAAAGTATTCAAAATGAATAAGAAAAATTATGGATGTAAATTATGGATGGCCAGTCGTGGCGCAGCGGCACGAGGTGTGACTGTAAAACCGACTGGTTGTGGGTTCGATCCCCACTCGAGGAGATAAAATATTTACTTAAAACGTATATTTCCATTTCTTCGCTCTGGTGTCGAGGTTAAGCGCGGCGTTGAGTTCTGCCACTGCACACGCAATGCCTCCAGAATTCGGCAGGAAGTGGGGAACGGAGTGTCTTAACACTAGGTTCCCTCTGCCTGCCCTGTTGTGTGCGGGATACAGCGTGAAGCTAATTAATTAATGGATGTAAATATTTTCCAGAGTAAGATAGACCTTAACCCGAATATTTCGTTAGGAATTTGAACATCCGATAATCATTAAAACGTAAAAATTGCTGTCATAACCTTATGACACAGGAAATGATTGAATATTACTTTTAATTAATTATTCAATTAAGGCAAAGATATTTTGACAGGTAAATAAGTATAGTTGTAAATATTTTTAAATCAGTAAGATTTTTATAAATGTGTTGATAAAAGAAAAAAGTATGGCATGCTCGGAACGCCATATTAAAAGAAACAGAACAGAACAGAAAAGTGCTATTATTTACTGCTTCGTATGCGGGATATAGCGTAAAGCTAAAAAATATCCTTCTATTTTAGAGGAAAAACCGCATAATAAATAGGGAACCCGGTAACCTAGTGTTAAGACACTCCCGTTTCACACATTCTATCGAGTCACTAATTCTGAAGACATGCTGTGTGGAGTGACGGAATTTAACGCCGCGCTTTACCTCGTTACCAGTGCGAAGACAATGAAAATATGAAATATTTAATTTCTTCAAGTGAGTATTGAACCCACAACCTGTCACGTTTACAGTCACACGCTTATGCGCTACGACAGGTCTAGGTAGGTATTTTTCTTATCTTATTTCTCTTTTTCTTTCATGAATATCACTTTAAAATATAATAAAACATAATAATTATTTTCTATTCTATCGCCTGTTTACAATGGTGGGCTTAACCTACTGACATCTAAATCCTCTCTTCCCATATAGGTATCAAGGTAAACGGCATGTCGAACGAGCTTTGCTCATAAACTTATTATACTATCGCTTACTAAGACCCAAGTATGTAAATGTTTTACAAATTTTACAAATTTATTTGTGATGAGTGTGATTGGTTTAATATAAATACTATATATACATACTATATATAATTTAATATATTTAAATATATATATTTAATATAAATACTATATATAATTGAAAAGAGAGAAATTCATCATTTTGATTTTACAGTTAAGAATATAGTTTCACCTATAACCTGCATAGTATGGTAGGCAAATAATTCGAAATGTGTCAACCAACACACATCATTCTCCACTTTCCGCTGAATGTCCACCTATAGTGTGTATTAAGAAACAAAACTTAACTTTGCGCTTTATCTTGCCAGAAACTAAAAACAACTATAATCGATTCCTTTGAGTAAGAATCGAACCCACAAAAATCGTTCTTACAGTCAGACACTCTTTTTATATGAAAACAAATAAATCAAATCAGCTTCACGCTGTATCCCGCACACTGCAGGGTAGGCAGATAGAACCTAGTGTTAAGACACTCCATTCCCCACTTTCTGCCGTATTCTGGAGGCATTGCGTGTTGAGTGGCAAAACCCAACGCCGCGCTTGCCCTCGGCACCAGAGCGAAGAAAATGGAAATATAAACTTAAGTAAATATTTCTTATATGAAAACAAGTTAAAATAATCTGTAAACAGATATTAATTATAAGCATACATGATATTAATGCAATATTGCAATGATCTTTAATTCGTTCCGCAACTTTCAACATACGCTAGTATCAATTAATTACATTCAAACTAGCACTCATCAGTCAATAGATACTGGAGATGTCTTACAACTTACATTAATAACTTCTGTTTCTAATAAATTCCTTAACTATAAATGTCTCGGGTCAGCTTTCAATCTATACTGATATTATAAAGATAAAGAATCTGTTTGGTATAATGCGCTTATCTCAGGAACTATTGGTTCAAGTTGAATTTGTTTTTTATGTTGGATGTTCATGTCAGTGTTGCCAGTCGTCGCGATACTGGCAGGTTTCGATTATATCCTGATTATATATATGTCAGTTTTTGTTATAAGACTAGTGACGTTTTTTCATAAATATATTGCTATCAATCTGACAATGAATAGATAAGTAAGACAATAAATAAAAAGTACTGTTATTTTTTTTTTCTATATATTTTTTCCTATTTCGTACTAAAAACGTTGGTAAATCTAGCTTTTCCCTGAAATAAAATTTATATATATCGAAGAATATATTACCTAAATCACGTTAATCGTTTTGACATAATTGACGATAAACTTGATGGCTGTGGTTTCTATTCTCACTCGGAGGAGTGAATTATTTTTCCTCTCTGTTATTGTAAGTTGCGCCACTCAACACTTATATAAAGTTGCAAGCAGCAACTCATACTAAAATAAATACACATAGTTTATATTCGGCTTATATGCGGCGTTGAGTTCCGCCACTCAACACGCAATGCATAAACATAAACATAAATCATAATATACAAACATATATGAGGCCAATGGAGGTCGTGTCGCAGGGGCGCAAGTGTGACCGTAAACGCGACAGGTTGTGGGTTCGATTCCCAATAATAAAATATTTAATATTTTCATTTCCTTTCCTTTCCACAGTGGTGTCATAAGGTTAACCTTCCCCAATCAAAAAACATATTACTGAACGGCGTGAGCGGCGTTTAATATTATTTTCAAGTTTCTCAGCATTTAATTTCAATACGTAAATATATACATAGTTGCTTATATATTCTTAATTAAAATTTATGTGTGAATACCCGCGATACAATCTTACACGCCAATATTAGTAGATGTTAATTAAGAATATACAAACATCACTTAATAAAATAAAATAAATATTTGATAACAAATACTACTTCTTAAAACTTAATAATCTGTGTAGGCAGGTGGGGAACCTGGGTGATAATAACTTAATCCACTCCGTTCCATACGCACTGCCCAATTTCCCACATTGCGTTTTGAGTGTATCCCTCAAAAAGCAGGGCAGACCTGGGAACCTGTGGACCCATTTACCCTTTTTCCATCGAATTCTTGAGTCGTTGCGTGTTCAGTGGCGGAACTCAATGCCACGCTTTGTCTTGCTGCCAGAGCGAGGAAATTGAAATAAATAATAATCCATTCTTCCGTGTGGGAATCGATTCCACAACCGTCGTGCTTACAGTCACAGGCTGTGGCGCTGCGCCAAGACGGCCTCCCTAATCTCTAATCTTGTAATTACTAGAAATCTTATAATTACTTAAATATTTATATACTAATTAAAACCTAATAAGAATTATATAAAATAATAAATAAGTGCAAATCAAAATTCTTACCTGAGCAGCAGCTATATAAAAGTACACTAGCGCGCACAAAAACAATAAAATTCTGTGAACCATGTCGACACTAATTTAAATTTTCATAGCACAAACCTGGAAAATTTATATGAAACACTGTATTTTTTGTTTATAAATTATCGTAAATACATGTAAATGCTAATAAATAAATGTAAATAGTAATTAATATATGTAATTATTGTTTTATTTCTATAAAATATATTTAAATCATATATTATAGAAAACGAATTATTAACGATTAAATAAATTAATAATGCATTACACAACTTATGAACTTTAAGATTTATTACTAAAATATTCAGATCACGCTTATTTAGTGTAATAAATTATGATAAAATTCAAAAATAACACACAACCAATTCATAAATATTATAATTGACCTAATTTTGTATTCAAAATTCAATAGTAAAAATGCAAATTTAACAATAATACACACATATACATATAAATTTTTATCTTATATATAATTAAAACAAATAAAATAACTTCAAACGGACATTGAACCTACTTCTACCTAGCGAGAAACACTATTTAACGTAAAGTCACTAATATAACTATTGTTATTGGTTGACGTATAAGCCTTACCGCGTTTCGTTCGAGACTAAACAGAAATGCAAGTTAACTTCACGCCCCTACTTTTGTCCTTGACAATTCGTCTTGAATTTTATAGGTATACCTATAGGTTTAGTTTATCACATGGTTTTGTATGCTTGTTTGGAGACTACACTTGAAAGTAGATTCGATG
This sequence comes from Heliconius erato x Heliconius himera, assembly GCA_013421005.1. Classification (NCBI taxonomy): domain Eukaryota; kingdom Metazoa; phylum Arthropoda; class Insecta; order Lepidoptera; family Nymphalidae; genus Heliconius; species Heliconius erato x Heliconius himera. The sequence continues at coordinate 56,618 of JAATLQ010037924.1, read as the reverse complement.
GTTATTGGTTCGATTCCGATTCGAGGAAATGATAAAGAATATTAGAATTATCGTCATACACTTACTCTGGTAAGGTAGGCGATGGTTTGTCCCTTATAATTGTGAAAAATTATTAGAAAAACAAAAAAAATATAAAAATACATAAAATAAATATGTAAATATTGACTCAAATTATAAAAAAATATATGTATAAGTGGAAGGTCATTATAACAGAGAGGGATCACTACATTTTTCCAACCTTGCGAAATAAAATCAAAAAAACAACACAAACAAACGAAGGTCAATAATAAACATAAAGAAGCAATATTGAATGATATTTCTAATAAATTATTGGTTCGTCATAGCAATTTATTTCAGTAGGTACATAATAGGCGTAGTTCCCACGATGGTCCGTTTATTTTTTTCCATATTAATCACTATAGATATAATATATTTTTTATGGACTGGATGGATGGACTTATCGTACTCATAGCAGGGTTGAAGTTTCCGCTAGGATGTCCTCATGAGAATACAATGAGGTATTTACCAAGCTGGAGGTGACGACTTCGATTCGCTTTATAGAAAAATTTGAATTGTCTATACAGATGTTTGTTACGGTGATTTAGATACAATGTATATTACTATTACTTTGGACACAATGTATATCCAAATTCTATAACATTTTTTTAACATTTTTTTTAGCATTTTGTAGAAATTTAAAATGTCACTGTGTGTTGTAATCTTTGATTCGTGCTATTGTTTAATATCAAGCACATTTATCAAGTTTTGGAGATAAGGGGAGACCTCGGCTGACCTTCGAGAACACCGTTGCGGCCATCGATTCCGTGACTTTCATCCAGTAACAATGATGATGGACGAAAGTTACATAGGAAGCAAGACTCCCGGGGGACAAGGATGGACGAGGAAATGGAGGAAATGGTTTGAATTTTTAAATTTTTCGCTCTGGTAACCAGTTGAGTTCCGCCACTCAACTTGCAATTCCTCAAGAATTCGGCGGAAAATAGGGAATGGAAGTATCTGAATGGGTAACGGAGTGTCTGTAGACTAGGTTCCCTCAGCCTACCCTGCTATGCGCGGGACATAGCGTGAAGCTACAAATTTGTTATCATAATACATTTGGGTTTTTTCGGTTATACGTTGACATACTATCACAAAGAAATTTCCAAACGGTTGTTACAACTTTTACTATTAACACTTCTCGCGGCTTCTAATTCCCCCACTATTGAATTTCATTAACCAGGCTTTATATTTTAAAATAATTTCGTGTCCTTCTTTAGTTAGACAAATCTATTCTTAGGCCTTTTGAAAAAAAAACAGAGATACACTAGGAGTTAATAATCCCCCCCCCCCTAATTTTGAAAATAGGGGTAGCAGCGTAAAACACTGCACTTTATCTACTAGAGTGAAGAAGCTTTTTTTTAAAACTTCACGCTGTACTATGATTGGCAAAGTTTTCAAAAAAACCTAAGATTTTGTATTTAAATCAAATTAGCTTCACGCTGTTTCCCGCACACAGCAGGGTAGGAAGAGGGAAAACATAGTTTCAAAACACTGCGTTCCCTAATATCTGCAGAATTTTGCCTCGTGCATTGTGTGTTTAGTGGCAGAACTGAACGGTGGGCGTTGTCTTAGTGCAAGAACGAAGAAATAAAAATATTAAGAAATAATAATTCATTTTTCGAGCATCAAACTCCGCCTGAACTCTAAGTAATAAATAATATACTTTATTTTTTTTCCTTTATACAAAAGGAAAAAAAATAAAGTATATATAATTAACAATACATAAATCTAATACATACAAATATCTTTTGATTACGTTGAAATAGAAGCTTAACTTTTTCTGTACAACAAAGTGATACTGTAAGGGTTCTGTTTATTTGTAGGAAAATTGGAAAGAAAGGAAATTGGAAATTATCTTTAAGCAATACTGATGAAAAAGTATAAAAAGTATCTATGTGAGAAACTAAGTTTGTGAAGTTTTTTAATTTGGACTTCGTTATTAGCATTACATAAAAAGTTCAACGTTTCACGTTTCGATTTAAACGCACGCTTCTTAAATTAAACGGTATATTACAAAGTGAGTCATTGTTTTTTTATAAATGTTTATACTCTTTTTTTTCATTTATATGGAATTTAAATTTGTTGATAGATAGATTGAGGCCAGTCGTGGCTCAGCGGCGTCAAATGTAACTGTGAAACGACTGATTGTGGGTTCGATCCCCACTCGAGGATATGAAATATTTATTTAAATTTATATTTCCATTTCTTCGCTCTGGTGTCGAGGCAAAGCGCGGCGTTGAGTTCTGCCACTCAACACGCAATGCTTCCAGAGTTCGGCAGAAAGTGGAAAACGGAGTGTCTTAACACTAGGTTACCTCTGCCTACCCTGCTGTGTGCGGGATACAGCGTGAAACTGATAGATAGAAGGAACCAAATTAACTTTCAAAATGGACTCTTACCGTTCACCTATAATCCCGAAATATACGGAACCCTCGATGTGCAAGTACTTGACCGGTTTTTTTAACATTCCTCCGAATAGGAATCAAAAGCATTATCATCACAAAATTGATCGTCGAAAGGAAATGTCCTTCCCGGTGAAGTAAAACACAATGGAATTTTAATATAAAGTCCTTACCTCTCATTACAATAGGTTTTTTAACTTCAAGTTAAATTCTTAGGACGTGATTAATTGATTTGTAAACAATTCGCTAGTCTAATGGCGACAACTAAATGTGTCAAGTGCGATCTTGATGTTCAAGTAATTATGCAAATATATTGAATGTGCTTTAAATTATAAGGCACGAGTATACACTTAAAGTCTATATATTGTATTTATGAGGCCTGTCTGTCTGATTGTAAACGCGATGGTTGTGAGTTCGATTCTCATTCGATAGTTATGCTTATTTCCCCGCTCTACTAGATGAATTGCAGCGTTGTACAACAATTGATATTTCGAATTTGATCGGAATTTGGTGCAAGTGCGAAGAAAAGCGTGAAGCTGCTTAATTATTTTTCTGAATCAATAGGATTTAGTGATATCCCCAACTTTTCTGGATCTTTCTCGTAAAATATAGTATTTGTATGAAAATAAAAGTAGTAATTAGGTATTTTTTGTACTGGAAGATGAACTGTAAACATAACCGTTACTTATCCCGATTACTTTAAAAGTTCAGAAAGCCAATGTATTTTTTTTTATAAAAGTTACATGCTTCATTATTTACAGTTCACTAAAGCTACTTCCTCAGACCTAAGAAGAACCGGCACAAACAACTTTTTTGTTCAAATCGATAATTCACAAAGAGATTAAATTTACAAATATTTTGAAATTATATTTAGAACTATATCTATGCGTGTGCGCATATTTTAGCTCTAATCAGAATATCATTAATCACGGTACAATTGTCGGTTTGTCAATCATTCGGCGCCTTGACCTGAGTGCTTACGTTAATTAGCCCGAGTTTTTGTTTGTCCGTCTGTTCGCCCACAGATTTTTTGAACTTTGATCGGCCCTTGGAACCTATAACCTGTCAAATTATATTTGGATGAAACCATTGAAAGGGTTTTTGATACAATAGATAACTAATTCATGAATGGATAAATAATTGATTCAAAGATCTCTTATATCTTCCGTAGATATGATATTCGTTATTGTAGGTTATTTCAGATACTTCTGACTCTGTCTATTAATTTGTTTATATTCATATCAACCTCATTCTACATAATAGTAAAAAAAAACTTTGTATTAACTTTCTAAATCTTATATGGCTATCAGGCAGAGAGAAAAACGAAATCCTCAACATACTATGTACATCAATCAATTTTCAACAAATATAACTGCCACGCCGTACGTACTCTGTGCGAAGGAAAATTTTATTTGCAACACTACAGTTTTACTACCTTTTCCGATCAGGTTAGGTTAGGTTAATATAAATATAAAGCAGCATTTTTTTAATAAACCTGGAAAATGGAGAACAGAGAGACGTAGTTTATTAGATTCTCTCTGAAAATTCTAAAATGTGCAAGATGCATAAGTATATATGCATCCAGTAAATAGCATGGTATGAATACGCCAAGAAACTTAGTATTTATAAGTTACTTGGCATTGCATGTTGATAGATAAAAATCAACGACGTTCTTTGTCTTGCCAGAACATAATGAAAGAAAACAGTTCTTTACCCCAAATGAGGAGCTACCATCGAACCTTTAAATCGACAGACGCCGCTCTCACTGCACCAAGACTATCCAAGCAGAGATTCCCAAAACTTTCTTTACTGGGTGCTGGGTACCTTCTAACATATTACCAAAACTTGACAAAAAATGTGAAGATTAAATATAACTATGTAATTTTGCCTTGCTTTTGAGTTCCGACTTCCAACCACGAATGTAAAGTTTTCGAAATAAAAAGTGAGAATTGATTTGTTAATAAATTAATTAATGGATTGTGCAGCAACGGCGCAAATATCGACTCGTTAAACTAAATATAAATTTTGTAAGCTTTAACAACTTCTTCCTTCAGTTCATTCTTTAGTTCATTTCATTTAAGTTCTTCTGTATTGAAAGTTGATAAATTTTCATGGACCCCCAACAAATTGTGAATCCCAATTTTTATGATGTCAACACAGACCCTCGCTGAAACTGCCGTGGACCTGGGAGTCCAAATAAACCACTTTAGTAGCAAAGGATTTAAACAATATTTTTATCAATAATAAAGCTAGTTAGTTAGTAGTTGGTTATCTAAGCCTAGCCAAAGATTGGTAGATAACACTCAGCACAGATAATCTATTTAATTGATGTTTCCGTTTCAACGTAACTTCAAAATGGAGATCGTACAGACCAAATACCTTCGAATGAAGCTTACGAAACCGATGGAAGATTAAATAATTTTACTGATTCATAAATAATTGTAACTATTAAATAATGTATAAGTTTCAATTTTCTATTATATAACTATTATTAATATGTCATTATGGTTATTTATCAATGACAACACCGTTATCTATACCTAACTATCTATCTATCTATACCTAGAGATGGTAGTAATTTATAAACTGCAATAGATATATCGGTATACTGAGATAAAAAAATATCTGAAGCTATCGTGAACCAGCTTCAAGGAGTATGACTATAAATCGGTATATGTAGGTTCGATTGCCACTCCAGAAAATACATTGTTTTTATTTCTTCGTTCTCGTAACAAGACATAATTTTCCAGTTCCGCCGCTCAACACCTTGTCTATGTTCTTGTCTTGTTATGCGGGAGAAGTTGCCAAGTTAGTATCTTGCTTTTTTTTTATTAAAACATGAAATGGGTAATAATTTTACGTGATAATGAATTTACTTACGATTTACTTTTATGAATTGAATTGAATTATTTTAACTGAATAAAAATATAATATGATATGTATAATCCAAAAAAGAAGTCAATTAAAGTTATTTTTTTTAGTTTCACGCTGTATCCCCCACATAACATGGTAGGCAGATCGATAGATGAATTCTGAATGCATTACGTGTTGAGTGGCGGAACTCAACGCCGCACTTTACCCCGACGAAGATATGGAAATATTTAGTTTAAATAAATGTTTAATTTCCTCGAACACACAACCAGTCGCGTTTATTGTAGTCACACTTTGCGCCTATACAATTTGTTCGATAAATAAACATTTATTTGCACTCGCAAATTCAAATATATTTTTATTTAAATTATGCAGATTAATTATGAGTAACAATGAACGGATAGATGCATCTCAAACCGAACAGTAGTACCAATCGTTCTTCTCTGTCATTTATGTCGCGCTGTCTCGCTCGCACTTGCTTGTTCAGGTTAACGTGACAATGAGTCACGCCTTTCCGTACGTGTCAGTGTTCACCGATTTATAAAACGTTATCACGTCAATAAAAAAAACTTGGTGAATTTAAGCCTAGTAGCCAATCTAACTTATAAATATAGCACCTCGGGCCAGTAAAAGTATTTTCGTAACAATCGTCCGCACATCGCATCGGGTCAAATGTCACGTGTCAACACTCCAGTCCCACACGCTCACTTGCAAAACTTATCAGTTGAATTATTTTAACCTTATTATCTTCTTTTATATATATACAATTTAGCGGAGTTTATCACTATAAACCACGTTGTTTGACTAGTTTGTAGACTTACAAGACGGAAGTAGGATCCTTTCTAAATCCTTTTAGAAAAGCAAGTAAATAACATGGCGAGAGTAAGACTGTGTAGGAGAGCGAAAGAAGATTTTTTTTTATAAAGAAGCTTACCACAAAATTTATGACAAAAAAATTCGAACTACCCATTTGCAAAATTTGTTCAATAAGTTAAATTTCGTTTCTGAAAAGTTGTCAGCGAATGAAGACAATGCAATACGCACAGTTAACTGTAATATAATCTATAATTGATAGGGTATACTGTAATAAAAAGTACTAACAAAACAAATGTTTACTTTTCACAAGAATCGAATCCGGGACTTTCGCAATAAGCAGCATTGACCGAAAGCAATTCTTACACTTTTTTACATGAAATGCGTCGAGAAAACCGACAAGATTTGTCATAAAGTCCTAAAAAAATGAGAACGCTAAGTTTTTACAAGTACAGCGTAATCAAAGATTAATTCAATTTGAATAAAATAGAAAATTACAAAATTAAAAAGAAAAGAACATTCCTTATACATTTATTATGGCCGCTGTCATAAAATTGATGAAATTATTACAATGAAATATAGGCGTTACGTATAAACAATTATGAAGCGATTAACTTTTAGAATGCGTCACACCGTCGTAGCTCAGATGGTAAGGGTCTATATAAGCGTCTTGGTGGTGGGTTCCTCCAATTATCGAAAAAATATTTTACTGGTTTTTTTTTTTAGCTTTATAAATACACTTCAGTCTCTGGTTTCCGACCAATTCATTGCGTATTGAGTGGTAATCTAACGCTATCTTAGTATGTAGAAACCATAAACTTGAAGAATTCTATTTTGTTTATATTTTTCATAGCTTCACGCTGTGTCCCACATATACCCCCTAACTTAGCTATTCCCAACCTATCGTGCAGACACTCCGTTCCGCTTGTCTTGTTACCAGAGTGAAGAAATAAAAATAACAAATTCCCCCCGAATAGGAATCGAACCGACAACCGTTTGCAATCACACAATGTACCGCTGCGCCACAATGATTTTATTTACTAGGCTCACACTCTACAAATGCAGAAATACTCCATAGTGACTTTATTGATACCAATCTATAAAAAATTCGCTAACACATTAGTACAGCTTAGGTAATATAAGAGACAGTAGTGTTTATTGTTTTCTAAGGTATATATTTTTATTTTTATTTTTTATAAGCGTTGCACACAATGACCTTCACAATAAGTAAATACAATTCCTTAAATATTATTTGTAATGCTGTTTGTTAATATTTTTTATCTAAGTTTGCAATATTGAGTTCTTAATATAATAAATAGCTCCAGGCAATTTAAAAAATAATGTCATATGAACCCACGTACATCGTTTGAATAAATATAAACAGTTGTTAGGCCTTCTTGATCAATGATGCTCGATTCAAAATTAAAATCGAAGTTTCAGTTTTTAGATGTCCTAGAAAAAGTAGAAAAAGGATGGCATGAAAAAATCTTTATTTAAAATCACTCTCTTTCATCTATGGCTTAGTAGTCGTGGCCAAATGGAAAGAACTGAGTGTTTTAGACACTTCACACATTGTCACAAGTGCCCAAGGAGGAAGGTCTAAACGAAAATGTGTTCTCCACACGGAAACTTTCATGGGCAACATAGAAAATTTCATATACTTATATATATATCTTCAGCTTCATGCTGTATCCCGCACACAGCAGGGTAGGCAGAGGGAACTTAGTGTTAAGACACTCCGTTCCCCACTTTCCGCCGAGTGGGGGCGTTGTGTATTGGGCGGCGGAACTCAACGCCGCGCTTTGCCTCGACACCAGAGCGAAGAAATGAAAATATATGTGGAATCGAACCTACAACCAGTCGATTTTACAGTCACGTTTTGTACCCCTCGCCATGACTGGTCTCTATATTTAAATTCATATTCATATTAAAAGGCCAATAGTCTCACTTTGACCAACCAAAACATATATTTTTTTAATAGTATCGAACACACAAGATTTATTTTAAATTGAAAGAAGTTATAGCCTTAATAATTATTAAGATAAGATAGATAAGATAGATTTTGACATTCAAAACTATTGTTTATTATACCTCCTGTTAATCTAAGCCGAATAATACTAAATTATACACAGTAAGTACTAATAATGTAATTTAAGTATAACTGTCTTTAAGTTTTTAACATTTCAAAATTTGACCTTTCAAGACTTATTAAAAACTTATTTAAAACAGACTGTCTAGGAAAAATTGGCAATCTTAGTTATATTTTTTACTCTATATAATGACCTTTGTAACTTCACTTCACTTCACTGTAAACGCAATGGTTATAGGTTCGATTCCTGCTAGAGGCAATAATTTATTTTCATTTCAATACACTGATGCAAAGTCGGCGTTGAGTACTACCATTCAATATGTAATGTCTGGAATTGTGCCAGAAAGTCAAGAGTGGAGTATCTGGACACAAGTTTCTCTTAGCCTACCCAATTATGTGGTGTAGTGTATACAACATAATAGATGAAAATAAAGTATTTTATCCAGATATAATGTATAAATATATTAACTTAACTTAGCTTCACGCTTTTTCCCTAGCGGGGTAGTCAGAAAGAACGGAGCGCCAAACGCTACGGTCTCTACATACCTCTTTCGCTATTTATAATGGAAAAGTGAGTGGTAAGAGAGATAGGGGGAGAACTTGGACCTTCGAAAACACAGTATCAAAAATACTGGAGTAAGGTCACGTAAAAAGCATGAAGAACCCCCGGAGGGCATGTATGAAAAGATTGACGACAGTGGACGAGGCGAAAGAGGTATAAATATATAAAAATTAAAAATTAAAATTAAATCAGCTTCACGCTGTATCCCGCACACAGCAGGGTAGGCAGAGGCAACCTAGTGTTAAGACACTCCTTATCCCCACTTTCTGCCGAATTCTGGAGGCATTGCGTGTTGAGTATAAATATATAAGATGCACATTATTTTTATTTTTATAATTTAAATATAGCACCCCAGCGCAGGTAAGTAGCAAGCTTGTGTAATCTCACGAATAACCTGCGTGTGATACAACTAAACTATAATTGGTCCCTAATGTCAAGGGATATGAGTTTTTGTAGCAATCGTGTTTTAATCAATCATCGATAAATGATTGTAAATTCAGTCATCGTGATGTAATTGTAAATTATACACGCAAGAGTTATAGGTTCGATACGTCGTCGATCGTACCTACTACCTCCGCTTTGTTATTTGCACGCTCTTGCGTTACAGCACTCGCAAATTAATACATAAATTATATAATAATCAGCTTTACGCAGCTTAACGTAGGCAGAGAGAACCTAGTGTTAAGACACTCCGTTCCCCAATTTCTGGAAGCATTGCGTGTTGAGTGGCAGAACTCAAAGCCGCGCTTAACTTCAACACCAGAGCGAAGAAATAGAAATATAAATTTAAGTAAATATTTCATCTCCTCGAGTGGGGACCGAACCCACAACCAGTCGGTTTTACAGTCACACTTCATGCCGCTGCACCACGACTGGCCTAAATAAATTATATTATATAATATATGTAAAACAAAATCACTTCCCTCGTATATACGGTTGAATCTTTCAACGGTTTTTTATACGAAAATATCACGAAAGTACGAGTTCATATTATATAAGTATAGACAAAGCGGAGAAACACTAAGAGTGAAGCCAAACTCAGTAATTGGACTGCGTAGTGCACAATGCATATATATACATGATTGTAACTGATCGCTGTCTTTACGTGGAAGATAGATGAGAAAATCTGTAGTTTACCAGTGTAACAGAATTCCAAATAATGATTTTATATTTTTTTAATTTTTGCCTGTTTATCTGTACGCATCAGACGCACAGGCCGTCTGTGGGCGCTAATCTCAGAAATGGATTAACCAATTTAAATGCAGTTTAGTTATTGTATTTTTGCAAATGAGTAATCATTATAACATTTAGTGTTTATTTTATTATAGTTATGTCAATATAAAATATTTTATAAAATTTTGTAAAATTTCAGTTTACGATGTATGCATATAGTCTTTAAAGTGATAGTGTTATTAGAACACGAAAGTAATTCAGACTTGTAAAAAAAATATTTTATTCAAGCGGACGAAGCCGCGAGCGGATCGCTAATAAGCTATATAATTATTATGTTTCTTCAGCCACATTGAAGATTTTCACACGCATTGTATCGAAACGCCCATTTGTTTGCTAACAATGAGGTACTAACAGTGAAGGTCAAGTAAATTAATTTTAGACTAAAAATTACTGTGTAAAACAATAAACAGTTATTTTTTAACTTCTGTCTCTATTATCTGCTGTTAAAGGGCCTTAGTAAATTTGTGGAGTGAAATTTTAGGAATGTTGAAAATTGTGTTTATTAATATTAATGTGTAAATATTATTTTCTAGAATGACAAAAGGTGGCGTTGAACTCACCACACATAAAACCTCGAATTCTATGAAATGTGAATGAGAATCAGATTTAATTGCTGCTAGATTCAAAATGCTAATAACAAATTTCAAAAAAAATCTTATATATTTTGACATAACATCCTAAAAACACACAAAAAACAGCACTACTACACCAGCCATATAAAACAATTTATATTGAGTAGCTCATTTCATTTGAGGACTATGTACTGACAATAAAACAGCAACAAAAGGTTAGGTAACATCCGAGGCTAATCTCCGCCAGAGGTCGCTGTATCGCCCTCCGGATAGCGGATACAGAAACAATTAGACGATTTCTCAATGTACATAGTAGTAGTGTGTTAACCATTTCGTTTTTTTTTTAATTTAGGATGTAAATATATAAAAATATGATATACATGATGATGAATCATGATATAGAGGCCAGTCGTGACGCAGGGGCATACCAGGATAGGCAGAGAGAATACTTTCCGCCGAATTCTCAAGTCATGTCAATTCAGTCATGACGGAACTCAACACCTTGCTTCATTCATCCCAGAAATCCCCGAAGCCACAACCGTCCCGTTTACAGTTACTGCCCCACGACGCAGTGACACAGTTATTTTTATTGAGTGTTTTGACCGTAAAAGAGTTTTTTTAGGATAGCAAGAACATTTTTGATATACATTTATTTAATTATTGAATTGTTTATTTAGAATTACTTACTTATTCTTCAAATCATACTAAATTGTTTTCGAACCAATGATTAACTAACGAATAGTAAAATATATATTAAAAAAAGTTAATTCTTATAATCTTTGAGGCCGGTCGTGGCGCAGCGGCACGAGGTGTGACTGCAAACCCGACTGGTTGTGGGTTCGATCCCCACTCGAGGAGATGAAATATTTACTTAAATTTATATTTCCATTTCTTCGCTATGGTGTCGAGGTTAAGCGCGGCGTTGAGTTCTGCCACTCAACACGAAATGCCTCCAGAATTCGGCAGAAAGTGGGGAACGGAGTGTCTTAACACTAGGTTCCCTCTGCCTACCCTGCTGTGTG
>JAATLQ010037924.1:0-44894 GCA_013421005.1 Heliconius erato x Heliconius himera | reverse complement strand
ATTTATTTTTATTTAAATTCTTATAGAATAGAAAAAACTTATGTGCATGACAAGGCAATAAGAAAAAGGATATAAAATTTTGGAACAGCTAAAACTGTACCCTCAACGTACCCTCTGCCTGTTTGTGGTATTCAGCATGACACTAAAAATATTTTAAATGGTTACTATAACTCATGGTGTCATGGTCACTCTAGTTAGCGAAGATCCTAATTAACGCCAAAACAATCACATCCGACACTTGTTGGCAATTGAATCAGTGCACAATGCAGTACTTAGTTAACCTAATTACTATAGTAAATTTAAATAAAAATCAGGCCAGTCGTGGCGCAGGGGCACAAAGTGTGACTGTAAAATCGACTGGTTGTGGGTTCGATCCCCACTCGGGGAAGAAATATTTATTTACATTATTTTTTTCATTTCTTCGCTCTGGTGTTGAGGCAAAGCGCGGCGTTGAGTTCCGCCACTCAACACGCAATGCCTTCAGAACTTGATGAAAAGTAGGTAACAGAGTGTCTTAACACTAGGTTCCCTCTGCCTACCCTGTTGTGAGCGGGATACAGCATGAAGCTGATAATAAATTTATTTCTAAAGATAATCACTTTTTGGCCATATATCACTCTAATTGTTTAAGAATTTAGACTAGGTGGAAAGAAAAGACACTCCTTTATTCTTTACTTTCCATCCATTTAAGGACGTTAACATACAAAAGTAGATTGACTTGCTTATGTGGTTTTGGGCATAAATTAAATGCCAATCAAAAAATGAACACAAAGTAACATTTCATAATTATAATTTTCACGCCTTTTGACGGTACCATGTAAGGGTTACATAAATCCTCATCACGCATTCGTCTTCATTTTTTACAATGTCAGTGTCGATTCGAGTCCCGGTCAGGGTCGGATTTAAACAACTGACGAGCTTGATCCGTTGGATTATGTTCTTTTAATTATGTTGTCCTTCATACTATATGTAGTATATGTACAATATTGTTAATTGTTTCGATATTTATTATATTATATTTATAAAAAAAAGTTAAATCAGCTTCACGCTGTATCCCGCACACAGCAGGATAGGCAGAGGGAACCTAGTGTTAAGACACTCCGTTCCCCACTTTCTGCCGAATTCTGGTGGCATTGCGTGTTAAGTAGCAGAACTAAACGCCGCGTTTCGCCTCGACACCAGAGCGAATAAAAAATATTTCATCTCCTAGAGTGGGGATCGAACCCACAACCAGTCGGTTTTACAGTCACACTTTATGCCGCTGCGCCAAGACTGGCCTCAATTTTATATTTACGATATTAAAATATACTAATTTTACCTGCGGCTTCGCCGGCATAGTCAGTTGGAAATAACTAAGACTTGTGTACGATATGACACGTACAATAGATTACGGCAAATGGATTAACTTGAAGTTGTACATCTATATGGCATATGGCCTTTCTCGATAAATGGACTATCTAACATAAAAATAATTTCAGCTCGAACCAAAATTTTCGCATTCACCTCTACAAATTCTTGAGATTTATAATTTTAATATAGATGTACATGTAACTTAAGAAAAATGTATCATATTTATGAATTACATATAGGTAGAAGGTTCAAATCATAGTAACAAATATTTAAAAAAATAAGAATTATCATCTCTAAATAAGAAAATAGAAAACAACATTTAGAAAGATTTAAAAGTACATACAATCTGAAGACATCATTAAAAACAGAATATAATAAAAATATATTAAAATTAAATTTATTAGGCCAAATTGCATCACCGTAGACCGCAACAACGCTTCACATCAGGCTTGATGCGGTAAAACGCAAGCCTATTTCCAAGTAAAAAAAGTAACTTTGCTCGACAAAAAACTGTTTTTTTTTTTCTCATATACATACGTAAATACATAATATCCTTGTCTAACTACCAAAATAGTTTTCTAAATTATCGTTATTCTTTTGAGTTAATAGTTTAATTTTACTTTCTAGTCTCAATTTTTATGTGAAGAGTTAATATTATTAAATAAGTAATTACTCATTATTTAACAGATAAGATTTAAGAGAATACCTTTTTAAAACTTTTAATATATCTTAATTAAAGTAAACGAGCTTGCATAATAAGCTCATCGCGAAATTACAGGCGGTTACTTTAATGTTTATGTCACTTTGTAATCAAAATCAAGATATTCTTCGTTCACATTGGTCTTTATAAGTACCTATAGGTAAATTTATAAACGAAACGTAAATATTGTCAGCCTTTTTCTAGTAAAATTACCGGATAATTTTCCATATTGTTACCGTAGTGACTGTTAACACGACAATTGCGAATTCGATTCCCGCTCGGAGGAGTAAATTATTTTTATTTACTGTATTTTAATTTATTTTGTTGATTAACGTTACTCAACACGCAATGTCTCGAAAATTTGGCAGTGTGAAGGGGAGCGGAGTGTTTTAACACTATTTTACCTGCATCTATTCTGCTATGTCTACGAGCTATGGCTTTTCCGCACCTTTATATTAATATCATGTTTATCTATTACCTTCACATTATTTCCCGCACATGTCAGACAGTGAACATAGTAATTTTATTTTTTAAGACATTATGTTTCAACTTTCCGCCCAGTTTCAAGACATTACGTGTTCAATGGCGAACTTCACACCGCTATTTGTCCTAATAGAGAGGAAGAATAAAAATAATTAAAAGCAATCGTGGAAATCGAAGCATTTACAGTCAGATACTGTCCTACTGCGCCCCGAATTTCACAAAACTGATTCAAACTTGTATCTACAGCTTTATTTATTAATCACTAAGCAAGTAGCAATTTTATACCAAAATTATTGCTATAGATACGTTAACTTAAAATCTCGAGTAATTGTCTATTAAGCTTAGAACAATGACCAGCCATTTGAATATTTTATACAATGCAATGTCTTCACACCCACGTGTGAGATAAGATAACCTGCAATAGCAAATTGATAGTAAACTTGTGACGTGGAGTTGTTAAATAAACGTGGGAATTTAGAAAATATTTTTGGTGTTATTCAAAGCTACATGGCCAATATAGTTGCTTAATTAATGAAACATTAGATATCAGATTGTAGAGAAAATAGCTGTGAGCAGTGCCGGGCACTTGCGGATCAAGTGTAGGTTTAAGGTTCCCTCAATTGTCTATGGGTTTAAGGTACCCTCAAGTATCTTTAGGTTAAAGATTGGTCTTCACTTTTCGAGCTCCTTTCTCTACATAGCAAAATTGAAATAATTTTATTAACGTTGTCTTCAAAGAGATAAAATTAAATTTGTACCCTAAAAAAGCGCAAGGTTCTAATTATCATCATGCTCATATGTGATAATAATTAGAAACAATATTTTTGCTACATATTTCTTATTGCGAAATATATAGTTTCTTTTGTTCCAGAATTTTTCTTTCATATCGAAATTACTACTACTAAGATATTGTACTAAACTTAGTATATTACTAATACTAGCTAGCTGCACACTCGCAGCCGGTAGATTTCAGAGATCTTAGCGTTTAAATAAACAAAAAAACAAATTCTTTCTCTTTATTATATTAGTAAGGATATTTAAAAGAAACTTACAAAAAGTTGATTGTAAGATATCATAGGGTACTTACAACAATCTCACCCGTGCGCTATCGTAGAAAGCACCGTCAAAACAACCTAGAAAATAAATCATTTTACTTAATTTATAATAGACAGAACACACTCGTACACTATTACAAAAAAATCAGCTTGGCGCTGTATCCCGCACACAGCAGGGTAGGCAGAAGGAACCTTGTGTTAAGACACTCCGTTCCCAACTTTCCGCCGAGTTCAGGAAGCATTGCGTGTTGAGTGGCGGAACTCAACGCCGCGCTTTGCCTGGATACCTGAGCGAAGAAATGAAAATATAAATGTAAATAAATATTATTACAAGAAATAATAAAAATAATGTTAATTTATTACACAAACAAAAGACAAAAAGCAAAGTGACTTAACACATTTTTTTTCTACCAACAAATAACATATAATAATATGAAAATTAAAAAAATAAATATGCAATATCTGTTGTCACCGATACAATAAACCTTCCGAGTGATTCCTTACAATTACTGTGATGTAACCGTGGGAAAGATTGCTGGTCGCAATATCCACAAGATGGGCGGTCTCGTAGTGTCGTTAAAGCTCAAGGGAATTCTTAGGAAATGTGCTTACTTCATATACTTACAGCATATTTACATAATTTCTTTTAACTTTAGCTTTACTATGTACAGAAAAATATTTAGATCGCTTAACTTCGCTGTATCCCGCACGCAGCATGGTAGGTCGAGGGAACCTAGTGTTAAGACACTCCGTTTCACACTTTTAGCCGAATTTTTCGGGGAATTGCGTATTGAGTAACAGATATCAAAGCTGGGCTTTTGCCTTGGCACCACAGCGAAGAAATGAAAATATTCGTAAATACTCTAATAGGGATCGAACCTACAACCGTCATATTACTGTCACATCCTTGTGCTCCTCCGCCACGACGGTCTCAAACTACATATATACAGGAGTTTAAAATTATAGCTTGTATTTTATAATGGTGTAAATTTCTTTTTATTTAAAGCGTACACACTAATTGACACAACTTGCATGCTCGAAAGTAGAAAAGCCATAACTAAAGAACTGAACTGTACATACCAGAATAAAATATTAAGAATATTGTTGGTAGCGAAATTTTAGAGTAAAGTTATTATAGGTAGGGTTCCATACCCAAAGAGTAAAACGGAACCCTAAATATAAGACTAAGACTTCACTGTCTGTCTGTCTATCAATCTGTCACCAACAAGTATCTCTTGCCCCGTAATAGTTAGACAGTTAAAATTTTCACAGATTATGTATTTCTGTTGCCGCTATAATAACAAATATATTTTTTGAAGTATACTAAATAAAAAAATTAAACCGACTTCGAATTGGTATTTATTTATACCATTAGAACTCGCGGTAGTAAATTTGGGTAAATCTCTCGATTGACCTGCAATTGATGAACTAGCGCCTAACAAACTATTAAAACAACTTCATTATCTCCGTGCATACCAGGAGATAATGCGCTTACGTAATAGTTTTCAGTAAATGTCCCACGCATCAATACATGAGCCCTGTATTGAAACTATCCCACTGCTGGGCACTGGCCTCCTGTCCGTAAAAAGGAGTAAGGCCATAGTGCACCACACTGGCCAAGTGCGGGTTCGCAGACTGCACACAATTGAAAACATTATGGAGAACTCTCAGGCATGTTTGCAATTGAAGTATACCTAAATTAAATAAAAAATAATCATCTTGATATGACTTTCAATTTTAGAGAAATTCGTGGACAAACATACAAGTACAAACATACACTTACCAAATTAAGCAAACCAAATTAAATAGATCAACATCTCCCATAAAGCAGGCGTGATTTTTTTGCCGTTTCTATAGATAATGTACGGAACCCTACGTATGCGAGTCCGACTCGCACTTGCCCGCTTTTTTGGAACATACGTACATATTACACATATAAATAAATAATAGTAAGTATATCAGAAAATATCTTAAGTAGCAGAGATTACCTGTGGCTGTAAGTTATTTAACTTACGACAGCGGCATAAAGATGTAACAAAATAAAACATAAAAAAATAAGTGTAATGCACGTTCCACTTAAATACGAGGTTAAGTACAACCATCACTAATATAACATCATATAAACAATGTAATAACGATGCCTCATTAAAATTACTATTGAGAATAGAATACATGATTTTTTTTAGTTTAACGCTATATCGTGCACATGGCATGGATTTTAGTGTTAAAGCACTCCGTTCTCCACCCACCACCTATTTATCGAGACACCTGTGTGTTATGTAAAGCCATCAAGCCAGTCGTGGCGCAGGGGCATAAAGTGTGGTTGTAAACGCGACTGGTTGTGGGTTCGGTTCTCAATCTAGAAAAAGAAATATTTAATTAAATTTAAATATCCATTTCTTCGTGTAAACAAAGATGAAGTAAAATCCGCCTTTCAATTCGCAATGCCACTAGAATTCGGCGGAAAGTGGGGAGGAGTGTCTTCACACTAGGTTCTCTCTGTCTACCCAGCTGTGTGCGGGATACAGCGGGAAGTAGATAAAAAAAAACTTGTGTGTTAAGTGACTGAATTCAACGGCGTGCTTTATCTTGTTACCAAAGCGAATAAATGATAAATTATTTTGATTTCCATTTTGAATGTATAAAACAACCCTACCATATATTTTTTTCATTTCATTGGTTAACTAACTGCACAATGTTTTTAAGTACGAGTGACCTGACACTACGCTCGTACTCTCTTATTTGCATTTGTATAAAAAATGTGGAGATATTATATTTCTATAAACAGTTGTTTACAAAGCTTATAACGATCTAACACATCATATTATAAATATTAGTTGCTAATTTGAACTAAGTAAATCACGTCAAAATGAAAATAAAATAGTTCTTATTTCAATGATATAAAGACTATTCTAGCTATATAAAAAAGACCTTGTTATGTCTTCTTTTTTTATAAATTAGGTCACCAAAGTCGAGTCGGACGATGTTTCTGTATCATTAGCTTACGATGGCAAGATTTAGCAGATTCACTCTTTTGACATTAAGACACTCACACCCACTTTCGAGTTGAGTGACGGAACTCAACGCCTTGTCTTGTTACTAGAGAGAGAAAATGAAACACGTAATGTCTTGAAAATTGATCGTCGAAACCGAACTGTCACTAATTTCAGTATTTATAGATAATCTTATTGGCTTAAGAAATACGCAAGTAGTTTAATAAGCCTCGGTAGCGCAGTAGGCAGCGCGTAAGTCTCATAATCTTAAGGTCGTGAGTTCGATCCTCACCCGGGGCATTTATTTTTCTTTTTATTTTTTTTGCTTCACGCTGTATCCTGCGCATAGCATGGTAGGCATAGGGAACCGGCGAATGAAGATAAAAAAATCTAGAAATGTAACATAATTCTGCATTCACACAAATTTAAAAAAAAACATTGTGATATGTGATATAACTCAACGCTACACTTTGCTGAAAGACCAAGTAAACAAAATACTTAAATTGAAATATAAGATTCCCCGAAACAGAAATCGAACCCATCACGTATACAGTATAGAAGTAAAATTACGCATCTGTGTCGTGTCATTTAGGTATTCTAAAATTTATATTTTTAGAATAAAATAAAATAAATTTAAATACATTTTAGTTTTCTTTACTTAAATATCCTTTACATTAAACAAAACAATCAAATTAATAATTATTTTACAGTACACCACAGCACAATAACCAAAATTCATCGGTACGCGCCCAACACCAAACTGAGATCGTTTAAAATGGCCAAAAAATGCAGCCATTTTTTATTTTTGACATGTGACCTTATTGCGCTACCTTTCATCTTTCCTCTATATTTTGGGTAAAATATAGAATAGAAACCTGTTTTGATTTGCTACAGTTAAAAATAAGTGTCGATGATACCGCGTACTGCATCAGAGTACATAGAATTGTATTTTTGACACAGCGCTCCTAGAATACGCTCCATAGTCGTCTGATTATGAAAGTGCATGAAAAAAAAAGGTTGACCGTCCGACATCTTAATTCTTAGAGCGCCTGTTATATTGAATTTAAATTGACGTCAAAAATAAAAACCGTAAATAAGGTCGAAAAAATACTATGAAACTTGATATCAACATGTAAAACTAGATGGCGCTGTAGGCAGTTAAGTCATTCCGTTCGTTTGGAATGGTAGAAACGGGGCACTTTGAAAATTTGGTCAACTTTGTGTAACCAAAAAACCGGGGAAATGTACAATGTTGTGCACTGCAACTGCCGAATACTATAAAGATTTATGAATCAATATATAATTAACATTTTTATTTAGAAAACAAAAGTTTATTACCGCAAACCACAATAAATTAACATTTAAGGTAAATAAATAAATTAAGCGATATTGACATATAGGTTAAATATGCATTGTCTGGCACCAAGATTTATTCAAAGTAATGTTGAATATCTAAATATATATTTTTTTCTCTATTTACGTTTTTGTTAGTTTTCGTCCAAAAAACTAAAAAGCTCTCTAATAAAAGGAAAACTGTAGTATACAAAAAATAATTATAAGAATATTTTAAATTAAAAAAAAACATAAAGAAACTGGAGGCGCCGGGTATCGATCCCGGTACCTCTCGCATGCTAAGCGAGCGCTCTACCATCTGAGCTACGCCCCCTATAGCAGCTTCTTCGAAATAGCGTATTAGTATAGACATTCGCTACTTATTTGTTTTAATTATTTAAACTGTTTGTAACTCTGCAAGTGACTCGTTCTAGCAAAATTTATCGTAACACCAGTATTCGTGATCCTCTTTAAGCCGCACCCAATATCAGCTCATGGGTCTCAAGAGAGTACTGTTCTCATTTCAGCTCGAACCAATTGATCACATACAATGTAGACCGTGCGAATCGCCAGGGATCTAATGATCTGTGAAACTTGAAAGGTTTGACACTAGCGATGCGAGAGTTTATTACTAATTTTAAGATTGTAGGACAACGGAGAGTACAACTTATAAAAGTTGACAAATTTCACTTTGCAGGTGAATGTGATACGCATTCCTTTTGTATAAAATTAAATACAATTATCTATTTCTATGAAGTACCAACTCAGCGAATTTCTTACAAAATGCAGCAAAAACGACGATAAATGCTCCTATCATTTGATTACGGAGACTTAGAAGCTTGATTTTTCCTGTGACGGACTTGAATAATTGATATTCATTTTTACTTTATACCTCCACACGATCTCGAGATAAATGTCTTCACAGATGGACACACGGACAACTAGGTGACTAGATCACTTTGGGTTCCTTTTTTAAAGGTTGATATGTCACTTCTTCTGTCTCATAAAATGTAGAAAAAATAAAATACCCTCAGGCAAAGTCCATAAACAATTCAAAACGTTTTGTAAACATTAAGTAATGTTATTGAACTAAACCATGCCAGTGAAGAGTGAGTGGGCGTCAACAGACAGATCTGGAGATTTATCTCGCAATCTGTACAGTAACAAACAAAAGTGTTTTAATTAATCTACAGCTTTATATAAAAAAAGGATATGGAAACATAAGATGATCATTACAATACAAGTTAATCATTTTTTCACCCTCTCCTTATAAAGCCTTATAAATATAGGTAGAGAGAACCTAATGTTAAGACAAGTGCATTGCGTGTTGACTTTGAGTTTGCCTTGTTACCAGAGTGAGAAGTTGAAAATATACAATATTTTATTCCCCAAAATGGTAATCGAACCCACAACCGTCATATTTTACAGTCATACTCTTACCACCGGGCTACAATGGCTTAACAATAATGTTAAAGGAATCTTTTATAAAACGAACTATACACGAATGTACAAGTTAGAAAGGTCATTCTCAAGATTATGAACCATATGCGCTTAGCCCTCGGCTATTCATTAAGGGAAGACTAGTTAAAGATTATTCAAATAATTTACAAATTTACATTATGACATATTAGTGTAATGACGTATTGACGTAGTATGGCAGCGCCTGATTGTAAGCACGGTGGTTGTACGTTCGATTTCTAGGACTCTTTATAGACTTGAGAGCGATTTATAAATACTAACCTAGGTAATGCATTAGATTCTTATTACTTTGTTGTATAAATCTTCAGAGTTCTTGTAAGATAAAGTGATGATGTCTCGAATTCAAGCGAGAAACAGAGATCGGAGAATATTTTTTTAGCCTACTGTGCTATAGGAGATAAAACGTGAAGCTGATTTAATTTCTTGTTTTTAGGATGATTTTGAATTAAAATTTCAGGTTAAAACTTTGTTATGTTTGTTTAAAATGTAGATTTTAAAATATAGACTTTGGCGTAAATTATAATAAAATCAATGCATTGCCGAATTCATACGCAAACATTGATATAAATAGTTTTAGTAATAAATGTTTTTATACGTTTTAAAAAAAGGTAAAAAAATATCCAAGATACGATCCTACTACCTCTAGGTGACCAAGGTGTTTTTGTTTTTTTTTCTATTATATTGACACGGTTTATATTAAATCTGTGGAAAGTATACTATTTCCCCCAATTGGAATTCGACCTCATAACCATCGTGTACAAAAAATATTTATTAAAACATCATCATCTTCGATTTAAAATATTGATATTTCATATATATTATCTCTCGCAACTTCATATCCGTAAACTTTTTATTATTCCATTACTTCATATAATTCAGTTTTTTTTTATTTTCGTAAGAATTTGTATTCCCGTCCCCGCGTCAAACACGCCAAGAAAATCATATTCTATACTTGCGGTTGCGCCTTTATCTGTCATTTACTTAAGAGAAGAAGAATATTTCGCCTGTTCCTATTAACACTGTCGGATGTGAAAATCTGCTACCTTAAAGAAGACCTCTCAAAGTTTAAAATGATAATATATTTTTTATATACGGTGATAAAAATCAACACCCTGAATATTAAAGCTCTGTATGTATAAATAAAAAATATATATTTTAAACTTTGAGGAGCTTTCCTGTAAAGTGGCTGATTTTCACATCCACATTGTCGGATGTGATAAATAATAGGGACCGATTATTTGTACTGTTCGTCGCACGCAACTTTTTTTATGTGGACCTTAAAACGTATAATGGATAATTACATATTTTCCGTTTCTGCAAAAAAATCGGAAAATCTCATTTTAGTACTACAATCCTTAACCTACCTTCATACCAAACTTCTACTTTCTAATTCTGTAGCTAAGTTTGTGCCAAGTCGGTTAGTCACTCAATACAATAATACAATTAATTAATCCTAATATAATTTTATCGATTATAAAATAAATAATATACTCTTTACAAGTAACCGTAACAAGGAACGTGAGCGTAAGCTGTCACATTCTATAAGCAGCTATATCAATATGGATTGAACTCGATATCGTTATATCATGATAACCAAATATTCAAGAAATACGTCTCCATTATACCGTTATTTTATCTTTACACATTTTGTGTGAGTAAAAAAAATTGAGTGATAAACTACTCAGTTTCTTAAGTCGGTATTTTCATGTATGTATACCGGTAACTAAGCTGATTAAAGAATTCGGCTTCATGTTTTTTCCCGCATAGTATGGTTTTCAGTTGGAACCTAGTATTAAGACACTCTGTTCTATTCGAAAATATGGAACAGAGTCATGCCACCCAACACAAAATATTTCAAATATTGAATTATGTGGCGGAACCCAACGCCGCACTTAGTGGATCCGTTGGATCAAAGTCAAAGAAATGAAAATTATTTATTCCGCCGAATGCTGTGCCGCTCCTCGTTGACTGCTTCTTAATTATTAATATTTATTTTAAGTAGTAATATTATATTATGTACAACATAAAAGTATATTATCACTTTAAAAAGTGCAGCTCAATTTTTCCATATTTTAAACCTAAAAATACTTACCTGCCAAACTCGACGATTGTTGATTCGAATTAAAATAAATTTAATTTGAAATTAAAATTTATTTTTATTGCCCTGCCATGGTATATAAGTCGCGGCGTTGAGCTCCGCTGCTATTCGCAAAAAGCGTGAAACTAAGAAAACATTCCATTATTCACAACTAAAACGGAAACAAACAAAAAATCTTAACACTCGTAACACAAGGCCCGCCATATCACTCTCGTTACCGATTCGCCGTTGACCTTTGGCCTTTTGACCTTTTAACCTCAAAATGCCGACCTTCACAAATATTGTATCGTGATTCATGATTTATGCCAGTTGTCACTGTAAAGGCATCTGGAGATAAGATTGTTGGGATGATTCATATTTTGAATCCTTTGAATCATTATTGTAGAAAGAATGAAATTGTAATTACGCAGTCGTGACGCTTTTGTTTGGATGGATGTAGCAAAGTAGAGGTTGCGAGTTCAAATTTCACTTCGTGTAATGTTATACCGAGTTAATATAAAATATATACCTATTTTTTATCCTGCGTGGGGAACGGAGTATCTCAACATTAGGTTTTCTCTGCCAACTCTGCTATATGAGTAGCTGTATTCTCTTGTTAAACGTCTTGTAAATTTTAAATAAAATGAGTATTAAGTTTTAACGAAATCTTGTTATAGCCTATACTTTTTCGCAAAAATATGGGTACTGCGTGAACCGAGTGATATAGAGAGCTTCTGCTCACATTATTCAACAAAATTTAATAGGGCTGAATCCAAAACTACTAAAATTATCAATATTATCAATACGCAATAAAAATAATACAATAAACGCAATAAAAATAAAAATTGAATTATTAAAAAATAACTTGAATAAATATTGTTAGACATGCTATCCATATAACAATCTTGTAACTCTTGACCCAAATATGAACAATGCTCTAAATTATTTAAAGTATTACAACTTACATCTAAGCCAAGAACGAATGTTTTATGCATACTTGGTTCTGCACACCTTTAGGATGGAATTTCAAGTACTTGTGTAGCAATTGTTTACATAAGCATTGGTAAATGTCTTTAAGGCCATTGTGGCACAGCGGCACAGCGTCTGACTTTAAAAGAGACAGTTGTGAGTTCGATTCCCACTAGGGGGAATGATTTATTTCGTTTCTTTGCTCTGGTCCAATCCTAATGTGTGCAAAATTGAACGAAAAATATAACTATGTTGATACTGTAGAGGTATTGCACAATAATTTATATAACTTATAAATTACATTTGGGCGCTGTATCAGCGCCCTAAATTTATTCGCTACTATTGCAATTGTGAAATTATTTTCTACTATTGTTTAGTAGCGTGGAAATAACTAAATTTAATATATATAATATATATATATATATATATATATATATATATATATATATATATATATATATATATATATATATATATATATATATATATATATATATATATATATATATATATATTTCATTTTCAGCTTCTCGCTGTATCCTACACGCTGCAGGGTAGGCAGAGGGAACCTAGTATTAAGACACACCGTTCCCCCCTTCCTGCCGAATTCTGGAGGCATTGCATGTTAAGTGGCAGAGCTCAACGCCGCGCTTGTTTGTCCTCGACACCAGAGCGAAGAAATGGAAATATAAATTTAAGTAAATATTTCATCTCCTCGAATGGGGATCGAACCCACAACCAGTCGATTTTACAGTCACACTTTGTGCCCCTGCGCCACGACTGGCCTCGATATAATGAATGAGTTGAATATTAAGTCTCGTGTCAATAGCGTCGTCCCGATGCCATAGCCAACGATACGAATATTTTTTACAGTGATTAAAGAAAAAAAAAAATTGATTTAAACTCATAAACGTCACTTGCAACCCAACCCAACCACTGGACAGCAATGGTGTTAACATACACAAACATAAAGAAGATAAGGTCAAAAACGTTACCAAAAAGTTCTCTATAAAGTTCAAGTGTATTCAAATAATAGTTATTATTAGTCTATTGTTGTTTCCAACGTGTAGTTAAGTTGAATTTTCGAATAATTTAGAACTATTCTTCTTCGAACAGCTTAATTATAAGAGAGCAATATCAAGCTTTTGAAAGCATAAAGTAAATTTGTAATTGATTTTATAATATAGGTATCTACTTGGCAAGTTCTTTTTATAATGAAGACTTGTCTATTATTAGGTTTTTGTCCATTATTACACGTTTTAAAGCTAAGGATCGTAGATACGATTCTTGCGTAAAGTGTATTTTTTTTTTGTTTTTGTCTAGAACGTCCCTCTTTATATGTTATTCGTCAAATTTTATGGACATCATAGCTAGTTATACGTAGTTAAATATACAAAACAAAACAAAACACGCAAATTTAGTAAAGGGAATTTTACCTTAAAACATGTGCTCCACGCACTGCACGAGTCATTGAATTGAGTGAAAACACCGCGCTCTGTCTACCAGAGCGTGGAAATGAAATCAAATCAAATCAGTTTCACGCTGTATCCCACCCACAGCAGGGTAGGCAGAGGGAACCTAGTGTTAAGACACTCCGTTCCCCACTTTCTGCCGATTTCTGGAGCCATTGAGTGTTGAGTGGCAGAACTCAACGCCGCGCTTTGCCTCGAAACCAGAACGAAGAAATGGAAATATAAATTTAAGTAAATATTTCATCTCCTCGAGTGGGGATCGAACCCACAACCAGACGATGTTACAGTCACACTTTGTGCCTCTCCGCCACGACTGGCCTGAACTAACATACTAACTAAATGGTTAGGTATATTAAGGATTAATTATACAACAATATTATCTAATTGCTTTAAGCACAGAACAAAAGTGTTAGAAATAATGCGTGTCCTTAGTACCGATGAGTTTAATTGTAGCGATTATATAGGCAAAGGTTAATTGCTGTTTCATAATTCTATATATATTTAAATATACATGCATTAACATGTACATTGTATATAGGTCGGTACTATAGGTTATGGCCAAGACTGTCTGACTGTAATCGCGACGGTTTTGAGTTTGATTTCAACTCGGGGCAGAGAATTTACTTTCATTTCCTCTTTCTGGTAACAAGACAAAGTGTGTCGTTGAGTTCCGCAATGCAATGTAAAATGTTTAGAAAATTGGGTGGTACGTGGGTAACGGAGTGTCTTAATCCTAGGTTCCATCTGTCTACCCTCCTATATGCGGAATACAGTATGGAACTAACAAACACTGTGTAAAAATTCATACAATTATTAGAATGTTGTCAATGTTTTTTATAAGGTACACCCCGTTCCCATTAAGACATTTCTTTTTACCATTTTCCGTCGAATCCCATTCGCCATTTATAACGGGTTTGCGTTATAAAGGCGGAAATCGACGTTTACAGATCGAGAAGATGAAAATATTAAATATTTAGTTCCCCGGAAGGAAAATCGAACCCACAACTGTCGTGTTTTCTGTCGCACGCTTGTGCCACTGCACCACGAGAGATAGAGAGAGCCTCAAGAGAGCTATACATTGTACTTCCAATTCTTTTTATAATTTACATGATCCATAACAGGTGTCTAAGGTATTTCCCACACTCGGCCAACTACTCGTATCATTGAAGATAGTGTTCATATATGAACACATAATAGAGATGGTCCGTGCGTTATCACTTATCATTCCTTATCTTGATAAGAGAACAGTGCGCGTTTCGCTCACTTACGATGATCATGTGTCTGAATACTTAATATTATGGTAAGTTTTTTATTATTTTTTTTACCTAAATAAATAGATTAAATTAAGGTCGAAATTTCCGTATAAAATTTGTTTAACAGTATGACATACCGAGATCCGACACTCAATACGTAATATCTTTAAAAAAGTGGAAAACATACAGCTAGTAGAGTACTATTCATAAAAAAAATAACAGAATGGCTTGAAATTAAGGCCTTTAAATTATTTGTCATAAGGTTTTATAATTCAATTCTCTTTATTTATAATTTTTAAATTTGTGTATTATTTAAATAAACAAAATAAAACATTTATTCGAAATAACGTTTTTAAATGGTGTACATCACATCACATTTGTAGGATGAGGTAACTTTCATTGCCTCAATAAATAATCTTACAAACATGAAATTTAAAAGGAAATGCCATTGCTTTGAAATATCATGTCTTCAGTTCAAAATTATTTTTTGTGTTGTATTGGGGCATTCGAAGTCGTCGTCTTGATGATAGAGACCTTAGAGTAGAGTTTGGTGCTTCTTTCTGTACTGTGTGTACATAAAAACCACTTCGTCCTCTATGGAAATTGAACCTCTTTTATTTACAAACATATGTAACCTGTATCGTGTATAATCGACGAGGGCGTCAATTTTAAAAACTTAGTTCTTGAAAAAAAATAAACTTAAAACTTAAAGTATTTTGTTCAATTATTTTATATACATTATTATTTTATTATTGAGTTTTTTCCTTTATTTACAGATGACATTTGCTCTTTAGGCGACACACATCCAGCACAATGGAACTTGTAAGTATTATTAATAATCAGCTTCACGCTGTATCCTGCACACAGCAAGGTAGGCAGAGTGAACTTAGTGTTAGGACAATCCGATCCCCCGCAGAATTCTGAAGGGCCTTGTGTATTAAGTGGCGGAAGTCAACGCCGCGCTTTACCTCGACACCAGAGCGAAGAATTGAAAATATAAATTTAAAAAAATATTTCATTTCCTCATGTTAATCAACTTTGCAATTTTATTTAAACTTTAAATAAGTAAATATTTTGTTCCATAGCAAATAAATGTGAGTCAAATAGTATTTTTTGAAACTTTGCTTATCATATATCCACCGATAGTCGTATCTTAAAATTCCATAAAAACATTTACTATTGGCCAATACTTTATCTAAAGTATCAATTTATTATTACGCCGTTTGTTCTTATTAAAATAACTTGCTATAAACTAGTGTACCGCTCATGGCTTCGTCCGCGTGTACTCTATAATAATCAATATATATAATAGCAAAAAAATTATAATGTAGGTTTATCAATGAAATAGAACCCAAAACAATGACTTTTATATTGTTTGCATCTTTCTTTGTACGTTTGTGTATGCTAATTACAAGAACGGGTTAACCGATTTAAATGCAGTTTTCACTATTATTATTTACTGTATTTTGATCATCTTCTGTAAAAATTTTGTATGTTTTAATCAAACTTTATTTTTTAATCTATAGATATTGTCCTTAAATGTTAACTTTATTAGAAGATGTAATCAATTCAGGTTAGTAAATAAATTATAGTATAGTTCAAGTGGCCGAAGTAACTGAGTGACTGACAGACAAGGCAAAACTCGGGGTTGAACTCTGGAATTAGGTATTAAGTCCTTCGGAAGTGTAAAGTAGCAGGTGTCAATAAATTATGTTAAGTAAAAATAATATTAGCCTGATTATCTCTTTTTGAACCGACTTCCGTAAGGAGTAGATTATCAATTCGAGTGTTTTTTTTCTTAAGTTTGTTACCTCAGAACTTTTGACGTGGTGAAACGATTTTGATGATTCTTTTTTATTTGAAAGTATCCACTTCAAGTGTAGCTTGACGAGAGAAAAAATAAGGTTCTTGTTATGGGATCCGGTGGAAGTCGTTTTTTTTTGTTAAAAACTTTAATTATATAGTGCCTCTGCGCAACTAAATTTACAAAACGAAATAATTAAAAGTCAACAACATATCCTACGTTTAATTGCTATAAAATTATTAATAAAGGTAACAGGCCTGTAAATTATCTTTATAATATTATTTGCACGAGAATTATGCATGACGCATAAAGTAACCCAGTTAATTATGTACTCATATACACTTACTCATTACAACAATAAAGAATGTTTGTCACATTTTGAATGTGTATGAAGTAGTAATTATTTTTAAAATGTTTAACTTCATATAATAGCAAAATCACAAATACTCTAAATCAACTTTGTACTGTAAGGCGGCAAATACATATTCAATGAGAAGAGCCGGAGCCTCGAGGACATTTGTGAGTTTGTTTCTTATTTAAGGGAATGAATAATTTTCATTTCAATAATGAATAATTTTCATTTTACAGATATTTTTTTAAAAATTCTTAGCTTAACAACAAAAAAATAATTTAATTTATATATAATTTTTATTTATAAAATTTTATGACTGATAATAAAGATTAGGAATTTATTATTTATAGAACAGATTGCTTAAACAACTTGCCAATGTCCATAAAAACGAAAAATAATTAAATCTGTTTTATTATTGTTATAGCGGCAATTAAAAAAAATAAAAAAATGCATTCTGTAAAAATTGCCATCACGGTTCATGAGATGTCTACACACACTCATACTAGCACACATAACTACACAAACATTTGACACTTTTTCTCAAATTCTTCCTTTCACATCGCCCTGCATGTGTAAAGTAAATAATTACACAGATTAATATTACTAACTAAAAGTAACGTTTTCAGACCACAACGACGATTATAGTACTCAGTGTGTTCAGCGCTGCTTGGCTCCTGCTCTTCATCATCAGCATAGTGTTATGCACTCAAATAGCGAGTCTTCGTCGAAAAGTGAAGGATTTAGGAGCCAGCGGACGTCTGCGGGTTCAGTATGTTTTTTTTTTACATACCTTCAAACTGTATCCCGTATATGGCAGAGTAGACAGAGGAAACCTAGAGTTTAAACACTTCGTAAAATATATCATCAATGCGTCTTAAATAGCAGAGAGAGTTTGTGACTATACATTCAGTTCAGTTCCTAATTTATGGAACTATACATTTAAAGGCTAAAAGCTTCTTTGTATAATAAATAAAGTTAATATGGGTCGTTCTGAAATTAAAAAATTAATAATTAATAATGATTAAATATTTGCGTTCAAATACTATTATTATTAGCAATCAAATACTATTATATAGGCACTTCATTAGAATTAAATCAAATTTTAATAAATACGCATATAATAGCATATATTAAAAAAAAATGTCAAAAAATCATAGCAATCTTGTATAGTGTGATATAAATACAATGATGAAAATATATGTAAATCTCAATAATACGCGTTCAATTTGATTACAAACTAATAGTGCCTCAATTCGACTACTTCCAATAGCCAAATTTTGGCAGTTACAGGTACTAGTGTAAAAAATGTTTTAACTTATCCAACTTGAGTGTCCGTTCCAATTAATACACTTGCGTTCCCCACTTCGTTGAATTCTAGAGGCATTGCGTGTTGAGTGACGGAACTCAACGCCGCGATTTATCACGTCACCAGAGTATGCAAATGAAAATATTAAATATTTCATTTACTCGAATGATTGGATTGATATCGAACCAACAACCTGACGCGCTTAAACTTGCACTCTTGCCCCTGACTACTGACATCAAACTGTATTAAAATAGAAAATTTTTACTAGATATCCTAGCTAACCCACTATTATTCCATTGCAATTTTTGTTTTTGTTCTACAGGAAACTAACGATGAATTCGGACAGAAACCACGCGTTCCAAAACCCTGGCTTGACACCGGACGAGGAGCTATCTCGCCGCGGATACTCCATGTACCAGGGGGCTGACGATGATGTGGAAAGCGGCAGGGGAACTGATCGGTGCGAAATTTTTCATTTTTAGGGTTCCGTACTTTTAAGGAAAAAGAAACCCTTATACGATCACTTTATTGTCTATCTGTCTGTCTGTCAGCCTTTATCTCAGGAACGCTTAGAGATAACGAGTTGTAAATTTAACCTAGATCTACGGCTCTTTGATTTCCTTAAAAAAAACTTTTAAAAAGATATGGCCTTTTTATAGCAAAAAACGCGTATTTATATTTCGACCCTATAAAAGGAAACAAAATTATTGGGGTACTTCCGGTTACTAGGCATTTGTGGTTAAATCTTAAAAAATAATAGCCTTAAAAAGCCTTAAAGAGAGGCAAAATTTGGTATTAAATGCCGCTAGTTCAAGTGAGATATCAGATGAAAACGTTCTGGTTAGGCCTTAGCTGGACAGCTGGAACTTTTTCTGAAATTCAGGCTTACCTGAATTTCAGAAAAAGTTCCAGCTGTCCAATTTTTGTACGGAACCGTCCGTGTGCGAGCCCAAATCGCGCTTGTCCGGTTTTTTTGTATTGGTAGCAGTGTCACTCACTATTTTTGAGACAACATGTTGAGTGGTGGAACCCTCAAATGGAGGTGGAGCCCGACGTCACGCTTTCTTTTAAATGATTGCTCTTGCTGTTAAAATCAATATTGTTCCAGGCAGACGGGTGGGCAGTTCGTAGAGGAGCTGACGCGCGAG
The DNA here is from genome assembly GCA_013421005.1 of Heliconius erato x Heliconius himera. Classification (NCBI taxonomy): domain Eukaryota; kingdom Metazoa; phylum Arthropoda; class Insecta; order Lepidoptera; family Nymphalidae; genus Heliconius; species Heliconius erato x Heliconius himera. Next base: position 25,121 of record JAATLQ010037924.1, on the reverse strand, counting down.
ATAGACAGACGGTCCGGCGCGCCGCCCTTTCTACTCAACGGGATAGATGATAAAAAGAAACGGAATCCCGTTGCTAATGGACGCCAGAATGACACTAATCCTAACTTTATTTACTAAATATTTAACTATTTTATTTTAGAATATATTTGATAAACCTAAGATTACAAGTTAAATTAAACATTATGATCCAATTTCTAGCTGAAATTCAAGATTCTGGAAAAAATCTATATGTTGAAATATGTACTCAAACGCTTATATTACCTTACTATATTTTGAAGTAAGATATAATAATATGAGGCAAAGAAATAATTTATTATGAATATTAAATTATTTTTTTTACAATATTATATAGGCAGTAACAATATTCTTATTTCACAGTATAAGAAAAAAAGTACTTATAGACAATTGGCATAGCTTATTTAAAAGTACAGTTATTAATATTTTTTTACTTTTATTTTATTTATGACAATGTAAAAAATATGTCGGATCTAAACACAGAGGACGCAAAATGTGTTTAGTTCTTTAATATTTTTTTATTTATATGTAACGTGAGTGAAAATGCAGCGTGTTTATATTAATTGACAGTAAATAAAGTTGGGAATGTTCAATATTAATAATGTTTATTTTATTTTAAAATTAATGTTAATGTTTCCTATTCATAATAAATTTTACTCACTCTTCATTTCGTTAATTTAGTTATATGTGAGAAGAAAACAAAAGAAGATTCAAAAATATATTTTTCCGAGAGAACTCAAATCTATAACTATCATGTTTAGTCTACATGAGAAGAATTTCTTTAGGATATATATCATGAATTCACTTAGCAGATTGTAAGAGTATGTATCTTGGATATGAGTTAAAAATAAATAAATAAATTAAAAAGAATAATAATATGCATGACAATACATATAATTAACATAGTTAATTTCAATGTCATATAGTGGAATTTTAGTAATAGAGTCCCGTTTTACCATTTAGATACTACTGATACTGAAACCTAAAAATGAACTGATTATAAAAATGTGTTTATTAGTGTTAGCATTATTTTTATTATTTCAAATTAATTAATTCACATGCAAATAATACTCTTCTTATGCTTAAAAAATATTTTATTTCTATTTAAAAGAAGCTTCATTAAATAACAAAGCTAGTTATAATAAAATAAAATCTTATGCTACTCTAAATATGTGTATGTATTATCACTGAACACATTAATTATTTTTTTCAAATAAATTAACTTATTTAAATAAATAAAAAACAGAGAATCGATGGGTCAAAATATGAAGTTTAGTAAGAAACAGTATCTGCAATGCACCTTTTTAGGAAATAACAATATTTCATAAAAAAAATTTTAGATATAAAATTCATGTTGTCATTAATATTATATATAAAATATTATTAAAAGAAACATTTCCTACAATCTATCTAACGTGTAGTATATCTATAACGCTTTATTTTCAAATATGGCCGCGAACGCACCGGACTTCTACATCTACCTGACACGCATCTAGACTTAATACTGTTATTATTAATAAATCTAACTTTATTTCTATTTCTAGTTCTGCGCTCTTCTTTTTGTTTCTTCACAGGTAATTCTTCTGAAGAATCTCTGTTACCTTCTTTGTTAGCTTCATGAGCATCTAAAATATCTTGAATACTTTTGTACGCTTCTTCTTCTTCAGAATCAGAAAAAGGCCTGTTTTTCGATGTTTCTTTCTTTTTTGTCTTCTTTTCTAAGTTCTTTAAATAGTTGTAAGTTTCTGGGTCATTAGATTTACTGATTGGCTTGAAATCACCAAGACTGACAAATTGTAGTGAAGGTTTTTTCTTTCCTGAATGAGATTTTGAAAATATTTTGGCGTATCTATCGGAGAAATCGAAAGGAATGTCCGAATCTAGAATGTTCTTATCATGGGTGAGGTATCTCTCGTTTTTATCTGATGCTGCAATTTCTAAGCTTTTTGGTAAGTCGAAACGGATGGGTGGAGGTAGAGTCGCCCCATAGAGGTCTTTGTCCGATGTCTTGCCATATATTTTATCGAAAATCTTATAGTCATCTGTCCAGAATTGTTTAATACCTGTAAATATTAAAAGTATGTGAATATATTACTAACAAATATATAATAAAGTCAAATAATTTCACTCAGAATAAGAAGTTACATGCTTAATTTTTTGAACGTCAAATTATTTAACACCAGTTCACTAAAGTTAATGACTCAGACCTAAGAAGAATCGGCATAAAAAACTCAACCGGACTTTTTAAAATCTATTATATATAAATACTTTTAATTTAAGTTTAATTATTTGTGATAATGATACCTTTGAAACAGAGTGGAGCGAGCGTTTCATTCCCAAGGCGTGTTATCATTTACAAAATCATTAATTTGAAAATAACCTTTAACGCACAAACGTCTTATCACAACTTTTTTAAATCGTGATATAGAAAATTCTCCGACGTTTTCTGGGGTCCTATTACTACTATTACTACAAAAGCGTACACATTGTCCCATAAAAGAATTACGGATTCGATGCAATCGAGTTACATGTACATTAAATTTAAACCAATTTCTAGTACTAATGGGGCCAGTCGTGGAGCAGGGGCACAAAGTGCGACTGCAAACGCGACTGGTTGTGGGTTCGATCGCCACTCGAGGAAATGAAATATTTATTTTAATATATATTTTAATTTCTTCGCTCTGGTGTCCAGGCAAAACGCGGCGTTGAGTTCCGCCACTCAACACGCAATGTCTCCAGAATTCGGCGAAAAGTGGGGAACGAAGTGTCTTAATACTAGGTTCGCTCTGCCTACCCTGTTGTGTGCGGAATACAGTGTGTAGCTGATTTTTTTCTAGTATTAGTATTATGTACATCACTCATTTTCGTAAAATCATTGATGTTTTTCTCGACATACATTTTCAAAAATTTATTGAAACTGTCAAATGGAGAATGGAGTGTCTTATTTGTGCTAGGTTCTATCTGCCTACCCTGCCATGCAGGGAAAAATGTGATGCAGTCTTTTTTAATATTATTATTATTAAATGATATAACGTATATATATATAACCGTTTTCTTTTTAAAGAATAGTATGTATTTATGTGCTCATGTCACTTATATAACATTTTAAAATATTCATGTTTATTAATACCTTTTTTTATGTTATATTTAACTGGAGTTATTGCAATGCATACGTAATTAAATTTGTACTAACTAAAAGAGGTAGAGAGCTACTTTCAATTTTAGCGATTGCTCAACGGTAAAAAGTAAAACTACGCCATTTTATAATATTTTTTTTAATGTTTTTTACATATTTGAGATTAAAATTAATAATTTATTATACTAATTTAATATTTAAATTAATTTAAGCCAACATAATTATAATTCCTAATAATTTTAATCATAAAAAAAATACTGAAAAATTATAGTTGTAATTACGAAATGAGAGCAACCTCCAGCGGCAGCCATATTCCAACTGTTTGCCTTTTAATAGTAAACCAACATTATATAATCCTCCCAAAAAGACGAAGTTAGTATTTGCACATATCAAAAAAAAAACAGAAAAACACAGGTTCATTTTTTTTATGTACGAATTAAAATATACACACAAAAATTCAATCTCCATGCCAGATGCCTTGGTCAGTGCACGGTTTTGGATTCAATCGTCACTCGGGAGTATGAATTATTTTCACTTCCTAGTTCTGGTAACAAGACAAAAGGTGGGTTTAATTTCGCGACATTCAACAGCAATGTCTCGAAAATAGAGTGTCTTAAACCTAGGTACCCTATCTCTCCTACCGCAGCCAACGGTACCGTACCGTATCTTAAGGATACAGCGTGTAGCAATTTATTTATCTAATTTATACAAATTATTAATTTAAATTTGTATAAATTAGATAAATATAAGTTTCCAGTAGACCATATTATTTAAGAAAGTTATTAACTTAATCGAGACCAGTCGTGGCGCAGAGGCACGAAGTATGACTGTAAAATCAAGTGGTTGTGGGTTCCATCCCCACTAGAGGAAATGAAATATTTATTTACATTTATATTTTCATTTCTTCATTTATTGCTTTGGTGTATATTTTCATTTCATTGCTCTGGTGTCGAGGCAAAGTGCTGCGTTGAGTTTCGCCTCTCAGCACACAATGCGTCCAAGCTCGGTGGAAAGTGGAGAACGGAGTGTCTCAACAGTAGGTACCCTCTGCCTACCCTGCTGTGTGTGGGATACAGCGTGAAGCTTTGATAATAGATTCGATAAAAATTCATATTGTTTTCAATCGACAATATTATTTAAGAAAGTTATAATTCATTTAAAATCTGCTTAACTCCACAATTCTCTCATTAAAAAAAATTAAGAAACTTCTTTAGTTATTATTACAATAGTGTCTTTGGACAATAGTATTACGTGATATATTGATCTTTTGGCCCCATACTTTTACCATGACTTTGTATAACATGTAAATGTCAATTTGCACTGTATAATGAATATGCACTGTCATTTAGTAAAAATTACTTTCTAAATGTCCCTGATGAGGCTTTTTTGGGAATCTTATGTAACAAAAAAATATTATATAAATTTATTATGTACTCGTGTTTGGTACTTAGGACTCAAAAATAAGATTCGTTAACTGTAGTGATCGGATGACTACTAAATATATATGTGTGGCTTTTTCACGCTTTATCCCGCAAACCCGAAAGGGTAAGTAGAGAGAATGTAGCGTCAAAACATAAATGAAATTATATACAAATGAAGTCATCGTCTATCTAAGTTCCTACTGAAATTTTGTTTTATACTGTTTCTATAATATATTCTATTAACTAATAACATTTTTAATAATAATAATTATGAAAAATTATAGTAGCCAAATAATATTTCGCTACTATGATGTCGTCGTGGCGCACATGCACACGCAATGTCTCAATAATTCGGCGGAATATGGAGAACAGAGTGTCTTAGCACTAGGTTCACAAGTTCCCTCTGCCTACCCTGCTATGTGCGGGATACAGCGTGAAGCTAAAAAAAGAATTTCACTACTCAGTCACTTATAAGTAATGAATAGGTATACAACGTAATGCTCGAATGGATGAATATATACTTACTCAATAGGAAAGAAATTTTAAAATATTGATATGCCCGAAAGCGTCAAGTTTGAATGAAACTTCTTTCGACTTCCACGCCTGTGAAAAAAATATTGAGAACTATTCTTGCTTACCAGAAGCTTTGCTGTCATCACCTCGAACACTCGATATCATCAGAACGCAGAAAGCTATGCGCGTTATCATCTGAAAATTTTATCATATATTTTAGCTAAATAAAGTAAAAAAACATCAAGTTTACTTTAATAATAAAAAAACCTGTCAAATGTGAAGTGGAGTTGCCAACCGAAGGTTCCGTACCAATTTCAGGATTATGATCAACAGGAAGTAAAACTTATAAAAGTTTGCAAACTTAAAAAATGTAACAAATAAGCATCGGAAAGCTGCACTGGCTTCTAATAAATAGTTGCTTTATATCCGAAATAACGTCACACCAATTGTTTTGTAACAACCATTAACGTTAAAGTTATACCCTAACTATATAAAAAAATAGAAAAATACGATATACTATCTGATGATTAATTTACTAAGGTATATATAGATAACATTTTAGTAACAGGTTCAAATCCCATGGCATGTAAATTATAATACAAATAATAGTTTTTTTTAGTTGAATATTTATTTATTAATACTTATTCATTAATAACTAAGTATTTCGAGAAATATTTACCTTTCTCAATCAAGTAGCACAACACGTAAGAAATACTAACTGTCGCGGTTTATACTAAACTGTCTCGTAACGTCTCTCAGCTTTATACTCTCGGTGAGAACGAACTACAGCTACCGATATGTGCGGGCTTGCTACTAACATTTTCATTGCATTACATATCAGTTATATTATTATTTTTTAAATAGGAATCAAGGATAAAAATAAAAATATTATAAAGTGGTGAAAAAGAGTCCTTATATATTATAAAGTAAAAAATTTAAGTAAAAAAATATTACACTAACTGTCAATACTACCTTACCTCCTTAATCACTTTTTTAAACTAAATAACGAAACAGAGGATTTGACCGCAGCATAGGGATGGGAATGTATATGTATTCCATTCTCTTCTTGATATTAATTCTTATGGCATGTCACTTACCGGGATAAACTATTCCGGTGTTAATCAAGGGCATTTGCTATTTTTGTTCCTAATTTCAATGAAATCCGTACTTAGTAAATATCGAGATGTTAATTAAATTCTTTTTTTATGAACGAACAGTATGATTAATTTTCTTTGACTTTTTTCTAAAACTAGAATAGAAATATCATTGAAAATATCAACTTTTACTATAAACAAAAAAACGTGCTTAAAAAAATTAAAAACTAATATAATATGTGAATACAATTTGTAGTATGTAAGCGGTAACTCCTAGCAAGATATCGATATCGCTATCGAGGTCAGCTATCGCTATCGAGTCAGGTTCAGATGTTCTGAGACGCCTTCCGGCTTCCTTCCTGGAGTAATGCGTAGTAGTAGTAGTTGTTGTAATGGAACCTGATTGACAATGCTGGAAAATTCTTTTAAAAATATGACTCTTATCTGTTAGGACTTTATAAGACCTGAACCGTTTGTTTGATTGAACGTGATTATCTCAGGAACTCCAATTACTATCCAATCACGCGTTACCAGGATGACAATTTAATATTAAGCTGGTGCGGTCACAGGGAATATAGTGTAACGACACTCCTGTCCCTACTTTCCGCCGAATTTTCGAGGCATTGCGTTGAATGCTGGAACTCAACGCCGCGCTTTTTGTCTTTTTACCAGAGCGAAGAAATAAAAATATTCATAAATAATAATACGTTACCTACAACTACAGGGCAGTGGGGCACGGCGGCTGTACCATCCCACTATGAAAATAAACAAAAATATACTCTTCTTTACTTATATTATAATCCCAATAACTTTAGTCTTAGAAACTACTGCTTCGAATTACCACGAGGCGTAAAACTAAAACAAAACAAACAAAAAAATTTATACAACCAAATAAAATATCAAAGCGTAGGTACTCAATTAAAATATTTTATATTACACGCAACAGTTTTATAACACAAATATAAATAATATAAGCACCGTTAATGACAGGTAATCGCGAAATTACCTGTTGCTTTCCTACCAATATCTCGTTTCACTTTCCATTTCTTGACCATGAAGATATTAGATACTGTTACTTCCTATCATTTCTTTATTAGTTCATAAGTTTTACAATTAAGCATATTTTGCATAATAACTAAGCATATTTTGAGGCCAGACGTGGCGCAGAGGCACAAAGTGTGACTGTTAACGCGACTGGTTGTGAGTTCGATCCCCACTCGAGGAAATGAAATATTTATTTAAATTTATATTATTTCCATTTCTTAGCTCTGGTGTCGAGGCAGAGCGCAGCGTTGAGTTCCGCCACTCAGCACGCAATGCCTCCAGAATTCGATGGAAAGTGAGGACCAGAGTGTCTTAACACTAGATCCCCTCTGCCTACCCTGCTGTGTGCGGGATACAGCGTGAAGATGATTTTATTTTATAAGCATTAATTAGGTTTCTGTATAACTTTGTGCAGTACCTATTAAATTTAAAATATTATTTTTTCAAAATATATGCTGTTTAAAAAATCTATATTATCGTGCTGACATAATTCTGGAAATAAAAAAAATCTCGTGTTTTCCTTTCGTTTATATTTAGAAAAGTTCGCAATAAAATGCAATTTTTTTGAATCCTTAAATTTGAAAAAAATTGTAACACTAAATATTTAAGTTAATATTTTTATGGTTAATAGTTCTATTGATCATTTCTACTTTTTACAAGGAAACATTTCGTTTGAAAGATTCATTAAATATTGTAATGTCGGCTTCGGCTTTATATAATTGGCTTGAAAGGTGGTTCTGCTAAGAATATCCAGGAACAATTAAAGCAAAGAACTAAATAAAACCAGTGTATACAAGACCATACTTTAATAATAAAATATTTTGAATGACATCTAATATCACATAAGACTTATAAATAAACAAACAAAATAAATTTGACACAAATAACTTCTTATGACTGAAAAAAAACAAAACACTACACAACCACTTAAAACTAATAACAGTTTTTCATTAACATAGCAATAGGCAGACTGAACGTAGTGTTAAGACATTCCATTCTCCACTTTCAGAAATGTACAACTCAGTGGGTCAGGCTCTGTAAAATTGATTGTTTGTAACATTGTTTTGTAATTTGGTTGTAGGTTTGATCCCCATTTGGGGAAATGACTGTTATAATATGTATAAACGTATCATAATAATCCTTCACCTAGATGTCTTCTTTCCGCTCGTATTGAGGCATTTATTAAAATTAAGTTTTTACTAAAAAACGTCAAAAAGGGTTAAGGTATTTTAAAAAGAACCATTTCCAGGCTCCTGTTCCAGTTTGGTTAAGTTCCGCCACACAACAAGCAATGTATTAAAGTGGAGAAGGTTTTGAAATAAGGTTCTTCCTGCCTAAGTACCCTTTAAAATATGCAGAAGAAAAGCATGAAACTAAAGAACGCTAAGTTTTGTATAAAAATAGAAAAGTGAAAAAAATCATAAGTATATTTGTCTTGTCATTTGTCAAATACACTAAAATACAACTTATTGTTATGATTCCATACACAAAGTGCAAAAGTGAACCCTATTACTATTAAAACTTGTCTGTCTGTGTGTCAGTTCATCTGTGTCTCATGAACCATGATAGACAGTTAAAATTTTCACAAATCATATATTTCTATTCCTGCTACAACAACAAATACTCAAAAAACATAATATAATAAATATTTAAGAGGGCTCCTATACAAGAAATGTGATTTTAACTATCCGATATTAACAACGACGACGATATTGCTGTTTTTACAGAAAATGTATATATTGATAAAACCCATCGCGCAGAAGTACAACTCGTACTTGTCCGGTTTTCATTACATCACCCTGACCTTCAGTATACAGGTGGAAGTGTCAGCGCTCCTTTTACGGGAACAGCATGTAGGGTAAAATATTTTAAACCCATACATAAAAAAAAATCAAGATTACTCAACAGTTTAGACATAGGATTTTTTTTTCATTTCACTATGTTTATCCATACATGTATTTAATTTTATTAGACTTTTATAGAGTATTTAAAACTGTGGTTTCATTTAAAGTAGTGCTGACACTACCATCCTGTATAGTTGTCGTCAACCAATTTACTCCATTCAATAAATAATAAAAATTGTCATAGATCCTAAACTCACAGATGGCTTAGAATCCTTAAATATAAAATGGTCCACGAGTCATAATCGCCTTGACGTCAGGTGTTCTGAACTTTTGTACCTTGTGCACACAGGAAAGATATAAGACAAATCTCGCAGCCATGTGGGTTAACTTCAGGGTGGCCATGACTCGTCTACGGTATTGTATTTATATACAGCGTGAGGTTTTCTCTGAATTTAAGAATTTTCAAATGTCAAGTATATGAGCACTTGGAATGTTAAAATTATAGGTAAAATTAAGATATTGCCATCAGTTTACACTTTAAATTGTTTTGTGCACGTTTTAAAAAAAACATTAGTATCCATTAAAAAACACAAAGATAAACTAACTTCCATAATAAAAAATACATAATTATAACTTTTAAAAAACATAACTAAAATAAACTTCCATTATACATTGACATTACAGTTAAAATTAAAAGAAAATATTAAGAACTAGTATCCATATTAATAGTCAACTTATTTTTAAATTATTACTGGTATTAGCAATTTAAATTTTAAATTAAGTTCATGTATTACTAACAATAATAGTATTACAGTTTCAAGTACTACTATTATTAGCAACTTAAATTTTAAATTAATTTCAAGTAATAACAATAATTGTATTATTTTATTCAATTATTACTAGGATTAGCAATTTCAATTTTAATCAATGACATGTTATTTACTTTATCCATATCTATATCTATTTTTAATTCATTAGGCATTTCTTTTTTAACTCGTTTCAACTCCTGTGGTCTCAGTAACTTAACTCCGGAGGAATCTTGGAGATTTTTCAATTTATTAATCCATTTTTCATTACTCAAAACACCGCGAGTACCTTTCATTTCCTGTAATTCCATGTTTAAGCCTTTTATGTCTTCTACATTTTTTTTTATCTGCGATTGGCTATCAGTAAGTGAAGGTTTTCTATTTCTTTTAGATCTTGGTATTAAAGAGTAACGGGATTCTGGTATTTGACTGTCTTCGGACTCATATACTCGGTTCATTTTGTCAATTTCTGACCATGCTGCAGCAGAGAGTGAGGAACAAGATGGTGGAGACATGGCTGAAGGTTTTGTTTTTACTGAAAGATGTTCACTCATCTCTTCATCTGCGTCTATTCTAAGAAATTGTAAATTTTCATAGCCAAATGGAAAGTCACATTGTGTGTTTTCACACATTAGCATTTTTTCATTGAAATTGATGAAGAAGAATCTTATCTCTGATGAGCAGATTGGACATGCCTGAAACATAAAATTATTATATGTAGCTTCAAGCAATGTATTTCACATATACCAGGATAGAAAAAGAAATTAGTAGTGGAAAGACCTAATATTAATAATTGTTGTAGCCCCAAGTGGGAATTAAACGACGTGCCGCTGCCACTACGACGGCCCTTAATCATAATTTCTTTTTTAATTCAATAACATTAATATAATAACCTTACCAATAGTTTCATCAATAACCAAAAATACATAAATATTAACATATATTATACTTACTCTACTTTCTTCTGCAACAGGAGGGGAGGGAACCATCTCTCTAGGTGTAAGCTTAAATATGAAAAAAATATTACATTAACTTTTAGGCACTTAATAAACTAAACGTGTTGTTTTTAATAATAATAATCACCGAGGATACAGGAAAAGTTACTTGCTCCTCCATAATAAGGTGTATTATATTGTGACTAATATAATGTTAACATATTATACTTAAATTATTCTCTTTTTAATAAGTAGGTAAGCGAGTACCGGCAGTTTTATTTGTTTTGATTAACATATCATGAAACATATGACTTCTGACAATATTGTGACATTTAGAAAATCTTCACATTTCTTTTTTTGTTATACTTCTCGCTTGATTTATAGAGATATATATCTTTATGTAGATTTATAGATATATATTAATTCATATAATAAAATTATATATTTTTTAATATTTTAAAACATTTGTTATAATATTTATTAAAAATATACAAAATAAGATTGATAAATTGTAAATTCTATTTTAAAATTTAAATATTTTGTATGGCAACATTTTTAGGGCGCTTTACAATCAACAACTTTTCTTAAATAATATACATTAAATCATTATTATTTTCAAATAAAAAAATATTTAAGTTTTTTCTTACCAATAATCTTAAAACAACTATAAGATCAGGTTTTCCATATTCTCTATATTTCTTATATTATTTTTATTACATTTTGTGGTGAAATTGAAATGTATTATTATTGTAAATTATATTTATTATACGTTGTTCACACTTTCGCAAATATGAATTATGAAAAAATATTCTTGATTTAAATGTTTTGAATCGAATGAATATAATATGTCTACTTAAGTGATCTAAATTCTATGTTTTTGGCCACCGTACCGGACCGCCACCAGACTGGATAGATGATGGGTATATTCGCTTGACCGCGCCCGTACAACAATATTGTCAATAAAGTACGTATTGTCAATAATATTGTGTGGTCGATTATTATAGATTTCTAGAAATTCTGTTTTTGCCGCGGCATTGTCTGTAGATAGAGATAATATTTTTTGAAAATGTGTAACTCTCATCCTCATGTAAATTTTTAAATCACTCTCTGTTAGTAAAATTAGCTTCACGCTGTATTCCGCACACAGCAGGATAGGCAGGGGGAACCTAGAGTTACACTCCGTTTTCCATTTTCCGCCGAATTCTGGAGGCATTGCATGTTTAGTGGCTGAACTCAATGCCGCGCTTTGTCTCGGCACCTGGCGAAGAATGATAAAATAAATTTTAATAAATATTTCATTTCCTCGAGTGAGAATCGGACCCAAAGCCTGTCACGTTTACAGTCACACTTGTGCTTCTGGGCTACAAATGGCCGCTATTGTAGTTCATTAATAATATTGAAATTCTTAAAGTCAATTTTTATTTCTAACCTAGTCTTTGATTAATCATTTCTTATTGCCTTTCTTTGTAAGTAAGTTAAATACAGTAACTAAAGCAACGGCTTATTTCATTCTAGCTATTTTTGATTTAACACGTACGCATACAAATAAAGCTATTGAGCGACTGCAACAGGTTTTACTACGAAACATTATCAATAATATTGTGCGGGCCCGGGGCTATATATTCGACAATATTATTGTCAAAATTGTATTGACAATAATATTGTGTGCTTGTGGCTAGCCTTATACAATGTACTTATTTACAGATGCCTCTATTTGCGTCGGTGGTGAAAAACAAACAAATAATAATTACAGAATCATAAATTCTAATCTGAAACATAAATGAATAGAAAGAAATTAAAGAACAAAGTCGTATATTATAAAAGGTCCGTTCACACCTAAACGACTTCCGCCTTCATAAGTCGCATACCAAACCGGCAACGGTATTCAATAAACAGCAATACTGCGTGACGTGACAAAATCACACACCTAAACTATAATTATAAGTTAAGTTTAACATATATAAATTATCATTCCACACGTTTACTTGGTCGTGTATCAATTGATTGCGTTATAAGTTTATTATAAAATATTGCATAATAATGCCGGCGAAAGCAGTTTGCGTTTTAAACGGAGATATCAGCGGGACAGTGTTCTTTGATCAGAAGGTAAAGTTTTTATAATTATTGCTTAACCTTATGACGTAATAATGGTAAATATGATAAACCCAATATGAAGTGGCTCATAGAAAGATATTCTAGAATGTACTATGTAGAGTTTTTTTTCTATATAAATTAACACAATTTAACTTCTAACGCGATAGGTTGTAGGTCATGATTATAATTATATTAAACTAATTAACATTTTATAAACTTATGTCGGTATTAAATGGTATACATTAAGCAACTTATAAAATTACAATAACAATCGAGCGAGATCGAATAAATTACAATCGAACTCTGAAAGATTTTATGACATATTTACTGAGATAATCCTATTCTATAAAATCATAAATTAGAAACAAGAAAATTTAAAAACACATTTACAGATAAAAATAAAAAAAACAGGAAAATTAGTGACAATCTTTATATTTTTATATTTCAGGATACGAAATCCCCAGTTTTGGTATCAGGAGAGGTCAAAGGTCTTTCAAAGGTAATATTTTTATTTATGTTAATTGTTTTGCTATGTAAAAACATATTTATAGAAAAAAATTGCTGTTATATTTTGACTGTGTTATTTTACACTTTTATACTTTTTATTTTATTCATGGAGATTGATATATACCAATACCATCATTTTTTATTAAAATTGTTATTTATCTATTATAGAGTTGCGCACGTTTTTTATAACTAATAAAATATAATATTTCTGCCATACAATGTACTGACATATAATTAACTATTTTTGTAGTGCACATGCTTAAAGCAATTCAATTCATTATTATTTTTCATTATATTATTTCGTTATTTAAGGCTAACTAAGAATTACACCATAATGTTATATAGCCTATAGCACTCCTGAAGAATATAGCTTTCATATAAAACAAAAAAAGTAAATCTGACCAGTAGATCCAGAGATCTTAGTGTTTAAACAAACAAACTGTTCTGCTTTTTTATATAAACCATTTATTAAGTGAGACTATAGGCATTATATATTTAAATTGTGCTTATCATTTCAATGTAACCAACTAACTATAGCTGCTGAGTGTGTTATATCTCAAAGATAGTATTTTTTTTATTATCATTCATAGATTATTACTTAAATATGGACCTTAATTATTTCCTTTTAAAAATGTGAGTAAAGCTGACAATAAGCTAGTACATTATATTCAAAATAACATGTCAATCATGGCCATATCCAAATTAGATAAAATTATTATTTTAATCTGATTTGATAATGAAAGTATTAGACTAGAAATGACATTAAAAATTTTATATCCCATTGAAATGTACTACACATTTCATACAAAAGGAGTGTGGAAAAAAAAGTTTGTTAACTTCAAATTGTACTATGCCTTGACATACAATCCAAAAATTGGTATGGAACGAAGCTCAGTAGCTTCACACTATATCCTGCACAAAGCAAGAAGGCATTGCGTGTTGACTAGCGGTACTCAACTTTTCCCTTGTATCAGCAAAAGATTAAAATATTGAATATTTTATACCCCAGAGTGGGATCGAGCCCATAACCGTCGCAATTACAGTTGCACCATTGTGCTTCAGCACTACGACAGCCTCAAATATTATTTGACTTCTAGATCAGATTTTACTGTACATTGAAAATGATATACATTCAAAAAACAGACACACCTCCTTCCTTTTTTTTTAAAGTTGATTAATAAAATATAATACTGTGGAAGTTATAAGAAATTTAAAATGATAACTCAATTATCAAATGCTACTTCAAAACTGCTACTGTACTTACTGATAATATTATTCTTAATATTAAAACCGAGTCATAATTACAATTACACAATACATGTCAAATAAATTATCATACAAGGTCAATTGACCTCGTCAATAAAATTTACGTAAGTCATTTTGAATTTGCATAAAATAAAGTAAAAAATGACTTAGTAATCTTTTTTTTCGCTGGGAAATGCTTTTACGCAGACCATCCTTGCGTAAGACAAATGCGCCCTATGGACGGATGATACTTTGGGACTACCCAATAAAAGCCCAGCGGAAACCCTCCACTAAAATGAGACGACAAAAAGTCGTGGCTGTCTAGGTGTTGGGCTTTCTAGATCTAGACTTTTGCGCATATTGCACTCGGAAAATCTAAATTAATATTTCTAAATTCAAGTCAATAGCTAACGTCAAGACAAGAAGAACTCGTTGACTGTACTATATAAAAATAATTGCCACAATTATCATCTAAGTCCCTTACACATTTTTTTTTGCCTAATAAAAAAATATAATATAATTACACATATTATTTATTCCATCTCAGGGTAAACATGGCTTCCACGTCCACGAGTTTGGTGACAACACAAATGGCTGCACTTCAGCTGGCCCTCACTTCAATCCCCTAAAAAAGGACCATGGAGGTCCCGACTCCTCAGTCAGACATGTTGGTGACTTGGGGAACATTGAAGCAAGCTGTGATGGTGGCGTTACCCAGGTGATGTTCTAGAAATTTTACTTTCTTTTTATTTTTGTTTACATTTACGGTGTATCCCGCACATAGTAGGGTAGCTTTTTTGTAAGTGAGAATTATGACAATTTGTAGGAGATTTATTTTTTGTGTTCAAGAATTATTGAAGACTATTTTTTCTTTTGTTTATTAGAGTGATAAAAATATGTCAATAGTAACATTTTAAAATATTTCTAATTTTTGCATAATAATTTTTTATTTACATATTTCTTTTTGTACATATTTATCTATTACTCCTTGTTTAGTAGAATGAAATACCCTAATATATGCAAAAAGAAGAAAAGAAAAATTAACTACTAATAGATCAATAATAATCAGATTTATTTTCGATTTCTTGAAAGATTTTTTTTTTATTAATAAACCTCTCAATTTCTTTCAGATAAACATCCAAGACTCACAAATCTCACTATCAGGTGAGAACAGTATCATTGGACGTACTTTAGTAGTGCATGCTGACCCTGATGACCTTGGTATTGGTGGACATGAGCTCAGCAAGACCACAGGTAATGCTGGAGCCAGGATCGCTTGCGGTGTCATAGGACTGGCCAAGATTTAAGGGGTTTTATGGTCCTTTTGCTGCTTTTTGAGGAGATGTAGGTGGATGAAGGCGAACATATAAAACATAGTTTTTTTGTTAAGTAGATATGTGAAAGTATATGTGTTAATAGTGCTATCTGTTCAAAGCTCTACAAAGATTTAATAAAAATTGATTTTAAGGTTAAGCCTTTGTGTTCATTTGAAAATCTGAAATTTATATGTCACCTTCATCTATGCACATGTTGAAATTCATATATACCTATATTATCAAAATTATCATTCAGCCTGTTATATTATAAATATAAAATAATATTCTATATTGGCAATACTGTTTCAAAAGTTAGTAAAAAAAGCTTGTTTGAAAAAATATACTAAAATATTCCCAGTGTATTCAAAATGTAGTATCTACGATGTATCTCCTTATGTTATCATTCCTTATAAGTGGGTGTGGGAATGTCGATTTAGAGAATAAAGCTTGTTTTTGTTTATTCAATAAATTATTATAGCTGACATTGTGTTTTATTTGTTTTTTTTTATTATTAAAATATATGTAATTTCAAAGAGTAATTAATACATAACTGACTGCAGATAGTGAGTTACATTGAAACAATTAACCCTTTGTACTATGTATGTAAATGTTTTGTGATTACACTGTACTCGGATTATTATTTTATAAACTAGAAAAATAAATTAAAAAAACTAAAATCGCTCAATGTTAAAAAATATGAGATGTTTTTTTTAAATCTTATTTGCACAGATGTTCATTCAAATTAAATGTAATTATTTATTATTATTATAACATTAGATGTAGGTAACTAATAAAAAACTTAGAAAAACATCACATAGAAAAAGAGAAATAAATAACATCTAACACTATAATAAATTTGTACACAATTTGATAAAATTATGTTTTATAGTGTTTTAGTGTGTATCGTTTGAAGCAGTCACCAATATGAAGCAGTGCACAACTATATATAAATATCTTATAGGCATATTATTTAACATATTAGAAAACAAAAATATATATTGTATATATTATATTAATGAACATTTACAAAAACAATAATGACACCTGAAACGTCAACGGCCAAGAACAGCGTGCAACAAAGACGCGCAACGAGAAAATACGATATTTGTGCGCTCGTTGGTCGGGCCGGTCAAACTCGGTTAAAGTCCGAAAATCCCGAATTTTGAGGAAATCTCTTACTTCATCTGGAAATCTCATCGCTTACTTTTGCCGATGTATGTTATGTACCATTGTATATCTTATGCCTGGATTTAATAGCAGGCACGTTTTAATTCAAATAACTAACTTTTAACTTTGTAAAATCGGTTAATATCGAAAATCCCGGTTTTTTGTAAAATTAAAACCGGGATTTTTAGGACCTATATTTGGTCCGATATCTTGGGATTTTTTAAACCCGGGATCCCGGATTGCGACCTCTACACTGGACATATCGAGTACCTAGTAAAAAAACTTTCGCCATCATTTCAATGATTTCCTGAGGAAACAGTATGACGCTGAATATGAGTATGCGCTATCGACACCTCCCATAATTTTGATTGTAACTGACCACAACCTTTGGCTTATTTACAACTTATAAGAGTACGTGGAGGTACCGTAGGTACGTATTCTTCTGTTGATAGGCTGAGTTTCTGACCTTTTATTTACTTAGTTTCTATATATTTCACGTATATAATGAGTATATGTATAAGAATTTGTGTATGTATGTGTGTATTTTTATTTATTTAGTTAATTTTCGCGTCGCTTTACACCGCATTTTGCAGGCACTTTTTATTATATCCTTCCGGAATCTCGTTGCCTGGAAGAGATCACTTGTAGTAGTGATAACCGCCTTTGTGCATTTTGTCTTAAGAATTTACTCTATTGTATCTTTTCAAGTGTACAATAAAGACTTATCTATTTAACTATCTTTATAGTGTTGAGACATTTTCGTTGCCTACTTTCCGCCGAAAATCTTTTTGCACCGATGCCAGAGCGAGAAAAGGAAAATATTAAATATTTGATTTCGCCGTGAATGGTCTCTGTGCATACATAGCACACACATATTAGTTTATAAAAATAAATAAAATAAGAAAATATAATAGGACAAATAATGTAGTGATAGCAAAATAAAGTAACCTAAATATGACCAATTGTTAGACCAGTAGTGGCGCAGGGGCATGAAGTGTGACTGTAAAAGCGACTGGTTGTGGGTTCGATCCCCATTCGAGAATTAAATATTTATTTAAATTTATATTTTCATTTCTTCGTTTCCGTGTCGAGTCCGCTACTCAACAAGTAATGCCTCCAGAATTTGGCGGAAAGTGGGGAACCCAGTGTCTTAATACTGGGTTCCCTCTGCCTACCCTGCTGTGTGTGGGATACAGCGCGAAGCTGATTTTATAATCAATTATTAAATTAAAATTGTGGCTATGATCAGGCCAAACCGAGGAAGTATTGTACTATAAAAAGAAATATTATGTCGCTAGCCATGTGTTATTTGTTATTTTATTATTCATTCTATTCACAATGTTATTTTAGCAAGACAGTTAAATACAGTCTGTTTGTTTTTATTAATATTAGACAAAATTGAAATAAATTAAAACTTTATACTATATAAATATATATAATTAATGGCCTTATACTATTTATCAACGCTGCGGATCTGCTTTTATGCGACACAAAAGTATCAAACCGTAAACTATATTATGCTGCGTAAGAAAATCTACAATTATAAATATTTTGAATTGACAATTTATTTAAAAAAACTTACAAAGGAGAGTTTAACAAAAACTTTCATGTAATTATTTTAAATACAGAATACAGCTATCTTTATTGAACATTATAACACAGACCGCAAATATACAATTTTATGTATATTTATGAGTTCCTCCATATTCTATATTAGGTTTTGTAGGGAATCAGGATTGGGATTAATCTTAATTTGAATATCAATTGTGTGTACCTTGTAAATACCTTGTAAATTGGTGATTTCTCAAAGTTTTACATAAAAAAAGAAACGAGCAAAAAACATTGTCAACATGTTTGTTCTTTTTAGATTGATGCTTAATAAGTTTATTTTTAAGATATTATGCAATTTTATCCAATTTTATAGAATAGAAAAATAATTTGTTTTTTCAATCTGGTTGTAGAAAGTGTCGCATTAGTATTTAAGATTGATCTCAAAAATTCGTCATAATATGTTGATATTGTAGTGTCATTTCATTGAATTATCTATGTATGAGTGTATTTCAGAAAAAATGACCCTAGCAAAATTAGACTGTCCCACAACTTTAAGCACTGTTATTTCTAATTTATTATATGGATCATGTGGAAATAAGATTTTATATGGTTAAAGTAAATGTTTTAATGTTGAATTAAATTAAAAAGTACCATAAAAAGCGGATAACTATTTATATATTTAAAAGAAAGCAAAATATGAGGTAAAGATTTCGACTGTCCCACGGTACTCTTGCCGATTTCAAATACGTCTTACTTTTAATATATTAGAGTTTGAATATGTTTAAGTGTTTAAATATATTCACAGGTATTTTTTAAGTGTTTTTTCAACTCTTACGTGTTAAATTTACAGTAATTTTAAATAATATCAATATTTTAATCTTGTCCTACGAAAACTATAGTACTTACCGGAAAATCCTAAGTAGTCACGGTGAATTTGATAACTTACACAAGTAAAATCTACTAATTTGTATTGTTTTTGTCTTCCTGGCACCACTATAATCGTATTTGTAAAATTGCCATTATTATACTAAAGTTAGTTTCGATAAAAACTGTGACGGAAGTTTCTGTGTCTTCACGGTACAGAAAAATTGTTCCGAGTAGTGACGATGTTTAAAATACAAATTAATTCGTTTTCTTTTATTTATCACGTAGTAATTCAACAAAAATCTAACCTATATTACATTACTACAGCTAAAAACAAGATAATTTAATTAAATGATAGCTATTTTTAACTTGAAAAGTTTTTTGGGATCAAAACGTCACTTCCTGTGCGTTACGTGACATATTACCGGAACAAAACTGTGACTATTAGGAATTGTAAAGCTTAGTGCACAAGGAATGTTTAAAAATTTTAATTTATAACTCATGTGTAACACTTGGAAATTACAGAGAGATCAAAAGTATCATTTGTATAATTTAAAATTAATTCGCGCGGAGATCCTCCAGATAACCAGCAAGAGCTGGCTATTTATATATATGCTCTGCATAATTTTAGAAAGCAAAGCCGTGATAGTGATTGAGCCTGCAGTTATTTGGATCTGACTAATCGCCTTCCTTCGGGAATGAGTGCATTACATCGATCTTCCACGAGTCTGGGATTACATCAACTGAGTAAAGATGCCGAAACAAATAAAAAAGCGTTGGAGCCTGACATTACGTAATGTGAAATATTGTGAGAAAAATTCAAGACTTAAATATGGTTGTAAATACCGAAATTTGCAATAATCTGGTTGAATATGTCCACAAATTTTTAAATTTCTGGCAATGCAACTTCCACTTCACTTCCGATGGTGAAGTTGACATAACACCAAGTTAAGAGTAGTCTGAAATGTGGTTAAGAAGCGAAAGCAGATGGAGTTACTGCAGAGATGCCTAATTAAACTTTAGAATTGAAAGAGTATATGAATCCAATATTTTCACTCCGCGTGCGGAGTGAAAAGATTCAACAAAGACCCAAGCCGTAACGTAAACAGTTTTTTGTGATTTCGTGGACTTAATAATGCAATTTCCTGGATTGTAAGAATTAAATTATGCGAGATACTATTCCGGTACAAGGTGAGTGGCCTCTTGCTCCAAGCTATAAAGTCTCTTTAAGGAGATCACTCAGCCTGTATGGGTGCACGATCTGGCATGTCACCCTGGTTTGACATCAAATCGAGAGTTTGATGTCAAACCAGGGTGACATGCCAGATCGTGAGAGGCTGCGTTATGTCATGTTGGTTGTTCTATCTGTATTTGGACAGGTCTCTCCAAGGCGTATAAACAGTGACATGAGAGATAAAGCCTTAGCTGCGTTGATGATGACGAAACGTCAGCATAGCTCCACACATTGCAGTTCTGCTATCGACCATGTATACGGTTCTAAAACGTTGATATTACAGAAGAAGAATAAAAGAAAGGTAAATGCTGTAGAGATGTGATCTTTTGGTTCGACATGCCTGTCGTATCGAGCCGTTTTGTTGACCAAATCTGCATATCAAACAAAGTAGTATACTACCGTGTGCAAGCCGAGCACGTCGAGAGAACGAGTGATGACAGAATGGCAAAAAAATTGAGAAAGGAAGAGCAGCAGTTGGTAAGACAGGTAGGCGAAAACCTCGATTGACCTACGAAAACACAGCATCGATGATACTGGAAAAATTTCACGTAAAAAGCACGAGGACCCCCTGGAGAGCATACGTGAAAAGTCATGTCAGTGGACAAGGTAAAAGATGTAAAAAAAATATGCTTTATTATACTTTCAAACTGACAGTGTGAATATTGCCTAAATTTTCCCTTTCATCACGAAGGTTTCAAATTAGTCACTGTCCGATATAAAGATATGCACAAAATTTAGTTTCTTAATATCTATTTAGCATTTTATAGTATTTATTTTATGATTATTAATATTTTGTTATTGTCAAGAATTGCTCACGTTGAATGTTTTTTTGATTTTGTAAAACGTTTAATCAGCAATGAATACTTTTCTACTGTGAATTGTCCAAGAAGTGACGAACAAGAATTTATTTCGTTAATTATTTCGTAATGTGATAAAATTAAGCTACTTTTTTATTATTTTGAGAAAGAATATAAACATGTCTGTTAGATAATAGGAGATAATTTGGTTTTAATATCTGTTTTTGTTAGTTCTGGTAGATCATTGTCTGTGACGTAAAGGAATACTTTTCGCCATATGTTGAAAGAAAACTTGAATATTTTTTAAATTTATGGTATAATATCAATTTCAATAGTATATTTAGGTAGTTAATAATATACTCTTTAATATCAGAGTAAATATAAGCAATTTTATGATATGTCAAAATAATATTTCTTATTCGTCACAGGGTCATTTTTTCTGAAATACACAGGTATACTTTGTGAAGTGTCAATGAAGTGTATAGGTAAAAAATAAAATAAAAACAAAAAACAATCCTGTACATAGTACCTATAAAAATATGAAAGTCCTTTATTTGCTAATTACAAAGCACTCAACCATAAATAATAATTTAATTAGATTGTTTCGTAATTATGAAATTAAAAAATAATTGACTAAACAGTAACTTTCATTCCAACGACATTACTGTTTATTTATTTATCCTTGTATGCTTGTTTAATCCAGATCCATATTAATATTATTGAGTGAATATTTTAAAACAGTATTCTTATTCAAATTCTTATATTTTCCAATCATGGGTGACGAGTATTATTTGTAAGTATCAATGTAAAATAAATATAAGATATTAGAACAAGTAAATACTTATTTTTATAAGTGCTGATTATTTTGATATTATTATATTAATTTCCTATTTTACTTAAATTATTATTTTAAATAGATATATATATGTTAGATGATTAAATACTAAAGGCTTACAAAGACAAATACAGGAAACTATTATGTATATCTATTATTAAAAATGGTCAACCTAGCCTTATTCTCTGGTTCATTCTAACTTGATTGCATTTATTCAGACACGTAAACTAAGCAAACAAATATATGAGTGAAATCATTTCACTGAAATGCTCTTTGATTTGAATTTGTATACGTAACATTACTTACCATAGCTACAATTTTTAAAGTAGATATCAAATGATCAACTGGATTCAATATACTGGATTGAACTGCATTCTTGGCAAAGTGAAAGTAGGAAAGATAAGTTAGGCCAAACTTGGCCCACGAGATTATTGACGCAATAGATAATCGTACCTATAATCTATAATTATTTCAATTAGCTGTTTTGTAGCGAAACTGTACTGCTTCAAGTACAATAGACAAACTTCAAATTGTGCGTACCGTAGGAATACCAGTTATGTTGTTAAATTAAAATGACTTAAAATGTCCTAAATTCCTAATTATAGTGACAAAAGTTATATATTATAAGCAAAAAAAACAAAAATTAAAATGACATACGTATATACTTTAATATAATAATAAAATAAAATTAAAATAATATATATATATATATATATATATATATATATATATATATATATATATATATATATATATATATATATATATATATATAATTTTATTTAATCTATATGTATAAAAATGAGTCGTCAAAATGTTTGTACGCTCATAACATCTGAATAAATACACCCAATTGGATTATTCTTTTTATTTATATTCCTTATTGTTAGGACAAGGTCTGTATAAAAGAAAATAATAAAAAAAACTGTATTTTTTAACTAGGAATCTATATTGTAACCTAATCCTTCTATAAGCGGCTTTTAAACATCTGGACCGACTTAAATAGAAAATTTGGATTTTTTATTTTAAATTTCAATAATGCGTAGAATTCAATAATGATAATTATTATTTAAAAAAAATTCAAAAACAATGCAATTCATAAATTTTTAATGTGGAGCGCAAAGAGACCACTTTAACTTTATAAATACGGAAAATTAAAAGTTAAAACAAATGACAATTAAGGCAGTTGTCATTGTCAGAGAGTTACAAAACTTACATACATTTATTGTATTATTTTTATAATATTATAAGCAATTAAGCAAAAGCTACCTGTTTATCTTTATTCTCTTCAAATTTTGTGATTTTAAAAAGTCCGCAAATTAAATCCTTTTAAAAATAAATATATGGTGCTTTATTCACTACTAGCGGCTCGCCCACGGCTTCGCCCGCTTAAAATACATGATTATTGATTTAATAAGCAGAATTGATTGACAACTATAGTGACTTCTAATGATTTTTTTACGCCATTATCGTCAAAGAGTTTTTGATTGTTTTAAATAAAAAAATACGACCATTGTTGATATTTGATATTTATAAAATATACATAAAGCTAATTATTTATTACACGCATATATTTTTGTAACTTTATGTTCTTTGTACCTATATAATATACTCTGTTAAATGTGCTGATGTCAGTGAATAATTTAATTTACTCATTCAAAAACAGTCTTATATTATTGATTTGAAGGATTCATAATATTCTTTGTAAAATAACTGTAATAATTGCATATTAACTCAGTACAGTTTTTAAATTAGTTACATATAGGTATTATATGAACGAACCAACCAAAAATCTTTGTATTTACTTCATATTTCTTTCAAGATCGTTCTTTATCTCTGTGTTGAATTAATTACGACTTAAGCTTAACTATTATGATTTATGAAGGTAATCTCCACTAACAATTCAATTTTGTTTACTTTATTCTATAAAATATTATATAATAGTGCTTCAAAAATATATATTTTTATCAACAGTCATATAACCCAGACGTTTCGAATGTCATTCTTTAGTCAAGAATCTTACCAGCGCGATTGCTATATAATATTCGGAGGCAAGCTAATGCCTTGAGTTCATTCAAATGACGATAACTTTTTTTTTAATGAACCGATTTTGATGAACTAAACTTTAGTAGTTAAGTTGAGTTAAAAAAAGCAATTGGTGAAATTTTCAAGTAAATCGGTTTAGTACTTTGAGAGAAAAATGTGGACAAAAATATCGACAGACAGACAGACAAGAAATTCATTTTAAATGAAACCACAGTCTTAACTACTCTATAAAAGCCTAATATAAATCAGAAAAAAATAAATTCCCAAAAATGAAAAAGTTATTTTTTAAAACAAAATAAATAATAAAATTGTTGTTTTAAAATAAAACGCCATTTGTAAGGACGACGCACGCACGCATAAACCCATCAAAGGAATACCGCACACGCCTCATTCTGAAATCGAGTCGTAGGTATTGGCGACAGTGGCGTAGCTGGGGGGGTGCGAGCGGTGCGATCGCACCGGGCAACAAATGGAAAGGGGCATCAAAGTCTACGATCAATTCTTCTATTTTTTTTTTCAATCAAGAATCAAGGAATTTACAAGAAAAATAAGAGAATGAAAATGAAAAATACAATCTCGCTATCATGTCAATTGAACATGAACTAGTCGATACTAATGATTTTGAAAATGTGATTAATGACTTTGCTAGTCAAAAAG
>JAATLQ010037923.1:0-69396 GCA_013421005.1 Heliconius erato x Heliconius himera | reverse complement strand
CCCATTGCACAATCCGTCCTCAAATTTTGTATAACTCTAGACAATTCCATCTCGTCGGTAGGATAGAGCATGAAGGAGCTGGATGCCGTGTTGTTGGAAGTGATGTCTAAGCAAGAGTGTGGTACGATTTTTTCAGCTAGGTTTTTTCCAACATTAACAAAGTAATGATTTACTTGGTTGATGTCATTTTGAGGTTCCGTCGTAGAGAGTAGGCTTGCAGCTGAAATTTGCTGCTTTGTATGAAAGGTGGTTCTTTTTAGGGTGTCCCATAATTTTTTCTTATCAGTACTAGCATTTTTAATATCTCCTCTCTCATAATCTCTTTTAAGTTTTTTTAGTAGTCCGTTGCAAAAATTCCTGTACCTTTTGTAAGATTGTTTCAATATAATATCGTCTGGTTTTTCTTTAAGATGTTGGTGCATTCTATCTCTATTTCGCATGCATCTAAGAATTCCTGTAGTAATCCACGGCTTTTTAATTATTTTTCTGTTAGGTATATGAACTAAAGTAAGATTTTTTTGTATAGTCGAAGTTAGGGCAGAAATCAAAAACTCAGTAGCTGTGTCTACGTTACTATAGTTGTATATTGGTGCAAAGTCAAAATTCTTTAAGTCTGAATCTAGTTGTTTAAAATCAATACGTTCGTAGGTTCGGTTTTTGTTAGTGTGTTTAGTAAGAGTTTTATCTAAAGTTAGGAAAAAGAGGACGGTATCATGGTCGGTAATTGATGTCTGAGCGACATAGCAATATGCATTTAATTTAGTTCTTATTATGATGTGATCTAAGCAAGTACGCCCATGAGTAGGAAAGGTATGTCCTGGTAATAATCCTTGCCCCGCTAGAATATCTAGGTAGCTAGAATTTCTAGGATCGGATGTATTATCAACTATATCAATGTTTATGTCACCCGTAACTATTAGATTTCTAAATTTAGAATATTTATTTAAAATTTCATCTAAGCTTTCCAAAAAACCAGTGATTTCTTTAAAACCTGGTGCTCGATAAATACATAAAATAATTATATCATTGTTAATTTTTAAAACTAAAGCATTAGCATTAACCAAATCCGCTTCCACAACATTAATGTTCATATTATCTATAAAATATACAACTACACCTTCATTTTGAGTAGTATTACGAGCGGTGCAGGCAAAACTATAACCTTCGATTGGTGGAATGTAAAGTGTAGACGGTAACCAGCATTCGGTCAATATAATTATATCCCACTTGACTTGACTTCTAGTTAAAAGTGTTAAAAAGCTGGGGATATTTCTAGTTATGCTGCGTATATTTTGAGTTATTACTTTAAGACATATATTAGTAGTAGGGATTAGTGTTAAGGAATCCTCAATATCACATAGTGAAGAAAATGCTACCGAGGCTTCGTCAAGGTTATTAATTATTCTTACGTCATGATTACAATTATCGAATTTTATTAAGAAACGGGGGCCACGTATTTGAGGAGAAAAACGGGAAAATTAAGTGATACATAATTTTAATAAAGGTATTACAATGTAAAATGTTAAGTTTGCGATAAAGATTATAATGATAAGGCAAAATCAAAAAAGATTGATACTTGATTGTGTATATATTTATTGTTGTTAATATAATGTAAACAGTAACGAGTGGAATGTTATGTGTATTATGGGTATTTGTATTTTTACACCTATGAGTTATGTATGTGTTTGAAATATGCATTTTGTAAAAGAAGAACAATAATAAAATCTTGTATGTATTTATTAAACTAGCATTAGTACTAAAATTATATTTTAATTTTAGCATAAAAATATTTATAATAATTATTTTGCAAAACAAATAGTAAAGGAGAAACACTAAAAGAAATTTATATCTACTATATATACTTGCCTTAATGCACCCACTAAATTTATGTTTTAGTTTTAGCATATAAATAGTTATAATAATTACCTTGCAAAACAAATAATAAAATAAAAACAATAAAAACAATTTATATCTATTTTGTATACTTGCAGTAATGTACCTCCTAAGCCTTATTTTCAGCATAATAGTATTTGTAAAACTATATAACTTGTAAAATGAACAGTGAAAGAAAAACAATAAAATAAACAAGCAAATGTAATTACAATTTGTGATAATACAAAGAAAAGTTACAGTATTTTTTTGAGATCTTCTTGCTGGTCGATACGTGTGATAGGTGACCCTTCCATTTTTTGTATAAAAATTCTGCCAAAAGAGGTCCAGCACCTGTGGTATCCTTGTTCTCGCGCTTGCTGTCTGGCAAGGAAATATAGTCGCCGAGCTCTGCTGGTTAAAAAATCCGAAATAAAAATAGTCTTCGGTGGGCCTTGAATATTGAGGTTAGATGTGTTAAGGGTCGGTTGACGCTGTAATTTCTGGGATTTGTTGTAGGCAATTATATGTTTTATAAATGTTGATTTTCGCGTCGTAGTCGTGAAGTCTACCACAATAGTGTCGTTTTTTAATTTTGGACGGTAAATGTCTCTTATTTTTACATTTTCAGAAAACGCAGGTTGCTTCACTGTGGAACCTACCTTACTTATAATTTCTATTAAATTTTCTTTACTTTCTTTCTCTGTTTTTAGGATGTTTCTAATTTCAACCGACGTAGATCGCGAGTTCCGTTCCTGGTTTTCTAACTTATCTTCAAGTTCTTTTATTCGGGACCTAAAGCTTTTATTCTCTGACTCCAATACTGCTACTTGATTCATCAGTTCATCATATCTTTCTGACATAAAATCAACCGATTTTTTAATTTCAAAATTCTGGTCTTTGATGGAATTCAACGTGTGGTTGATAACTTCTAATTTTCTGTCCTGTTTACTTGACAAATCCGCAATCATTAATCGTATTTCCGTGGCAAATGAGGTTGTACTGTCGGTTAGGTCTTCAAATGAGCGTTTGTACCTTTTTTTAATGTTAATATATGTTTCACTGTTCTCTAAATCATTCAATGTTGATTCGTGCAATTGGGGGCTACTCTTTGACATGTTTGTATTAGGTGGAGTCCGTTGTAACGACATTTTTTATGCTATAATTGTAAGCAGCTTAGGCCTATTTGCAATGATTTTCGTCGGCAGGCAATGCAAAAACAAAAACCGTTTTTTAAAAAGTTATTATAATCTTGCCTTTATTGGAGGGAAAATTACTCTGTTTGAAAATAATTTAATAAATTTTGGCTTTTAACAGGACTTGAACCCGCGCTCCTCGAAAATCATCCATGCACTGACTTCTAAGCCATAAAAACAACTTATTTATGGTGTTAGTATCATCTGTAGATAATAAGGATCTCCCATTTTATACGTTTTTTAAAAAAAATATATAATTCTAAGTGTAGAATAACACTTTAATAACGTTAATAATTAATATCATTGATTTTAATCAGCTATCCTAATTTATTTCATTAATTCTAATTTATTACTCTTGAAATATTTACTTAAATTTATATTTCCATTTCTTCGCTCTGGTGTCGAGGTTAAGCGCGGCGTTGAGTTCTGCCACTCAACACGCAATGCCTCCAGAATTCGGCAGAAAGTGGGGAACGGAGTGTCTTAACACTAGGTTCCCTCTGCCTACCCTGCTGTGTGCGGGATATAGCGTGAAGCTAATTTAATTTAATTTTTATTACTCTTGAATACTATTTTGAAGGCTTAGTAAGTGGGCCACTTACAAGATTCACAGATGATCTATCTGGTCAAGATCGTGGGAAGCCGATCGATTCAAGCAGTGCAGGACCACCATGAAGATTTTTGGGAGAAGTCTATGGTAAGTAGAGGACGTTAAAAATTCTGTAATGGTTAATTCTGTAATAAAAATTCTGTAATAATTAAATTATTTGGAATCGGCGTATTTTTATTTTATATTATATTGTCGTCTACTCTACTACGTCTACCCTTAAAGGAGTCACATGGACCACAAACATCCTGGGTATTTGTACCACTTTGGTTACACTTTTAAACATTTTTGTGGTTCCTGCTGTAGGGTAGCACACACTACGCTTGTCTAAATGCGGCCTCCATTTTAATAAGTGTAAGCATAGTCGGCCCAGTTTCACTTCTATGTGCGGTTTCTATTCGCAACACTGATAATTTCGGTTCTCTGGTCAATGAATTTATAACTAATTCCTTCCGCTAGAGAAGTCCAAAGCTTTTCATTATTTTAGTATTTTCATTATATATGTTAGTTTTATTCATTTACTTAATTATTTTTCAGCTTCACACTGTATCAGCAGTTAAGCCATTCCGTTCACCATTTTCCACCGAATTCTGGAGGCTTCAGGTGCTGAGAGGCAAAGGGCAACGTTAGTACAACGTCGACGGCGGCGTTAGCACAACGTCGACACCAGAGCAAAGAAATGACAATATTAAATATTTAATTTCCTCGACTGGGGATGGAACCCACAATATCACATTAACAATCACACACTGTGCAATCCACAACTAGCCTACCTAAATATTCTTACAACGAAAAGCAGTTCTAATAATGGCAATAGGCACTAAGACATTATATTGGTTTGGATGACTTATTAATTTCTTTATCGCGATTAGGTAGGTTAGGTAGGTTAGGTAACCGCTTATAATTTAAATAATACAAATCTTATCTATTAAAAAATGTGTATTATGTATAGAACGATAAACCAAAAATACTTTTCTAAAATAGCTTATTTTGTGTCAGTTTTGTATACAACTGAATTTTCCGCTTTAGAAATGTACAGTATATTTTTGAGCACAAATAGACTATTGGAAAGCTTTATTGAGACTAAAATGGCACGTGGGTTTGAAATAAAGTTTCAAATATAATACTTTTTAAGTTACTAAAAAATATTTCTATGTAGAAATGGAAATATAAATTTAAGTAAATATTTCATCTCCTCGAGTGGGGATCGAACCCACAACCAGTCGGTTTTGCAGTCACACCTCGTGCCGCTGCGCCACGACCGGCCTCAATATTAATAATTAATTAAATTTAAATTAATTAATTTTTATTAAATTAATTAAAATTTCGTCTTATGTATGACGAAATATTTCGTCATACCCAGTTAACAGGTTAATATCATTTCCTACTTCTGGTAACGGGCAAAGCGGGGTGCTAAGTTTCACTACTCAACACGCAATGTCTCAAAAATTTCGCAGAAAATTGGGAACGGAAGTGTTTTAATGGGCAAAAGAAAGTCTTAATTTAAAAGGTCTAAGCCTGAATGAACAAAACCTATATGCCATTTTATATTCATATTTCCAAGGAATGCGAGATCCGCGTAAATAGTAATATATTAAAACAAGCGAATAAAGTGTTGTATTTTAGAAGTATGTTTTACATAGACCGCAGATACGAAATGGACGTGACAAAGCGTACTGTTGCCAGTAATAGAGTTAACCGTGACTTAGCTACATTTATTTACACATTTAACGTCGGCACAGTTACACGTGTGCAGTGTTGGTTTGCAGTAAAACGTGAGTCTCTCAGAATTAAAGGAAAAAAATTAAAGGAAGATAAATGATGTACAGGGGGGATCTCTCCTATGAGTAAAACTATGAGTCAGTTTAGCTGATCGAATCCGCAATGATTTCTTTAATACTCAATATTAGGTATTAGCGGAGATGCCACGGTGAGAATGAAGAAGCACAACGAACGAATGAGTGATGAAATAATGACAAAAAATATTTATGAAAGAAAAGTGAGAGGTAAGAGAGTAGAGGAAGACCTCAGTTGACTTTCGAAAAGTACGTTCCTAGGTACCATTTGCTTGCCCTGCCATGTGAGAGATACTATGTGAAGCTAAATAAAAAAGACGTATCAGTAATGTAATCCATATATAAAGATTTACTAAGCCATTAGGCCTAGTCGTGGTAGGGCTATCAGGAACAGTCAACGCGATCGTTTCTGATTTGTTGCCATATCAGGCGATTGATTATACATATTAAAATTAGTTTTACTGCCCCGTTGATTTCCACCAATCGACACACAATGTTTGTTGTTATTTTATTACAGAGTATTATTAATATATATTAGGATATAGAATAGTTGTTATAATTTAAATTGGAAAATCACCACCACAAACACGATTAACAAAAATTTGCAGTCAATCTGTACTAATATTATAAACCAAATTTATTTAGGTGGCTGATCACGCTAATCTCAGAAACTACCAGTTCGAATTAATTAGTTTTTTGATAAGACTGTTAAGACCTTTGCAGAAGTTTTGATCTAACCTACTATTTGGAGTTACTTTACTTAGAATGTGTCTTAAAGTAATATAATAAAAAGAAATTCTCATAAGTTGACCACAAACACAAATCACAAAAGCTTATTTTGTTTCAGTAGAACTTCACATTTGATTGAAGTTTATAGAGGCAGATGAAAACAATATATTTTCTGCATAGACAATTTTTAGGCCCAAACTATCGTGGAATTGGGCGACTAATTGCCTGTATCAGATTGAAATATATTTCAAAAAACTGTGAGTAAAAATAATTCTCAGTTTTTTTTAAGTAAAATAAATCATTAACTTAATTTATTGCATATCTCACCAAAATTTAAATTATTTCCTGTAATTAAACAAATGAATGCGAATTTAAAAATCAAATTTATATATACAGCTAGAGTAATTTTGTTTCACATATACATTTACATTTTTTGCTCTCTCACTGTATTCCGTATATATTTTTATAAGGGTAGGCAGTGGGAAGCAGTATTCAGATATCTTATTCCCCACATTTAATTTTGAGGACATTGTTTACTATTTTCAGATGATAGTCTCTTTTCGATCTTAACAACAAATATTTTCTGATAGTATAAAGTTACCTTCATAAACCAAAAATCTATAAGATTAACTAAGAGTTTTGATTGCACTGAAAGTTGAGTCTTCGAAAACGATGATATTTCATACAACATTTTTAAACCTATTTTAATTAGTTTGTAAAATATCAACATTCTAGATTCAGCGACTCGGATTGTGTGAACTCTAGGTATATCAATTACCTTATATACATATTTTACAGTCACATTTTGTGCCCCTAGGCCACGACCGGTCCCAATTACCTTATAGTTTTTTATATAAATAGCTAACTTCAAAAAAAATGTTAATTATGCTATATTGTATTTACAATTATTTGTCAAGCACCGCATGGTGATATAAATTGTATAAAATTAAATTAAATGAGCTTCACGCTGTATCCCGCACACAGCAAGGCAGGCACAGGAAACCCAGTGTTAAGACACTCCGTTGCCCACTTTCCGCCGAGTTCTGGAAGCATTGCGTGTTTGAGTGGCAGAAATCAACGCCGCGCTTTGCCTCGACACCAGAGCGAAGAAATGAAAATATAAATGTAAATAAATATTTCATTGCCTCGAGTGTGGATCGAACCTTGTGGGTTCGATCCAGTCGATTTTACAGTCACACTTTGTGCCCCTGCGCCACGGCTGGCCTTGTGACCTCTTAATTTTATTCTGATATATAATCTTGTGACCTCTATACATATATCGCACCGATGGAAATAATAAGATTAATTTTCAATTAAGTCTCACCCACGTCGTATCCTGTACATAGACAGAGGGAACCTGGGGACTCAGTGTTAAGACATTCTTTTTTCATTATAAGACACTCCTGTACCCCATTTTCTGTAGATTATTTCGCCATTATAGTATATTTGTCCAAATTTAAATAATTTTCATATAAAACTGTAGCAGTGATAGAGTCGGACTGTATGGAGCGATAGTTGTAGGTTGAATCTTCACTCAGGAGAATCAATCTATCAAAGCGGGTAAATACAATATATTTTCATTATTTGTATTTCTAAGCTATGTTAGACAAACTGTTGCGCTGGGCTCCGGCACTCCACAAGCACTGTAAAGAAAGTTAAATGAAAAATGAAGAAAGGAGTGTGTTGCCACTAGGTTGCCTCTGCCTACTCTGTTATGCCAAACAAGCACCCAGCAACCTATAAAATAATTTATAAAAAGTCATCTCTAAAAGTGATCTAAATAAAAAATATATTTACATTAAAACACGTTGTAAAAACATAATATTCTGATCTGAATAATAAATTAAAAGGTTAATTTATATAAGTTACAGATTACATTACACCGTAGTGTGTTCGTAATAATTCATTCTTATCACCGTTATTTAAATTACCATTTCAGGTACCAAGTAGGTATTACATGTAAATTTTAAAATTCGATAGTAATTCAACAATTGATATATGTTTTTAAAGTACTTATTATTTTTTACCACTCTATTAAATTAATAATAAAAGATAACTAACTGACTCACCCACAAATCAATAAATAGTCCGAAAGCTAAGCCTTAAATTTTCTAATATGTAATTTTTTTTATCAGCTTCACAGCAGGGTTGGCAGAGAGAACCTAGTGTTAAGACACTTCGTTCCCCACTTTCTGCCTGCCTAATTCTGGAGCCATTGCGTGTTGAGTGGCAGAACTCAACGCCGCGATTAACCTCGACACCAGAGTGAAGAAATGGAAATATAAATTTAAGTAAATATTTCATCTCCTCGAGTGGGGATCGAACCCACAACCAGTCGGTTTTACAGTCACACCTGGTGCCACCAGCTTCGAGACATTACGTTTTTTTTTATTGTTTTATCATGCCAATAAAATAAAAAAATACCTAAAAATATATTATTATAAAATATATTACAAGTTTTGAGAGCTCCCTCTAGCTATTTCCCAGCAAAAATACTATAGCATTATCATAACAACCGTCGTCATTTAACATCGTTTCATCTAAACTTGTGTATCTCTTTGTACTAAGTTTCTTTATTATATCGAGATGATTTAAAAATATCTCGTCTTTAGTAAGTTCGTATAACTTTTTCTCGTATAAGTTGTTCTTATTTTTAAACGACTTCAATAAAAGGAGGAGATTCTCGATTCGATTGTTTCTATTCTGTTTTATGTTTTTTGCCATATAAAGATCTGTATCTTTTAACATTATGAATGATTTTGATTATTATTTTTTACATTCATGGGGCAGTCGTGGCGCAGCGGCACAAAGTGTGACTGTAAATCCGACTGGTTGTGGGTTCGATCCCCACTCGAGGAGATGAAATATTTACTTAAATTTATATTTCCATTTGCGTTTGCGGTGTCGAGGCAAAGCGCGGCGTTGGGTTCTGCTTAACACGCAATGCCTCCAGAATTCGGCAGGAAGTGGGGAACGGAGTGTCTTACACTAGATTCCCTCTGCCTACCCTGCTGTGTGCGGGATACAGCGAGAAACTGATTTATTTGATTTTATTTTACATTATTTTGGCTTAACATAAGCTAAAAATTTTACACATTTGTTGCTTATTACATACTTATATGTAGTTACTAAAGGATGCGTAGGTTTTTTTTAACTTCCTCTGCAAATAAAAATATAGAAGAGTAGGCATATAGGACCTAGTGTTATATCTTTCTCCGCTTTCCACCATATTTTGGAGACGCAGTGTCTGTTCATTGGCGGAACTCAACGTCGCTCTATATTTACTTGAAATTTTTATACAAACAATCACACCGTTCTCGTTCATCTGTACAAATATGCTTGTAATAGTTATAAAGGGAAACTCACAAAGTGTAAACAAACATGTGTATAATATCAAAAGAGGGTGTTGTAATACGCGTTTACCTATACAAAAAGCATATTTGTCTGACTTCAGACTGAAGTGTTACTGTACTACTACACTCTTTTCACCTATTCAAAAATAAAGCTATTTAGATCAACATATACACTTTGGAAAGAACTGGTGTAACAAAATTTTGGGTAAGTGCGAATGACATTTTTAGATACGAGGTTCCATATCAAATTTTGCTTCGCCCACATAAAATGGGGAGAGCACCTATGAATGACGTTGATATAAAATTATGTTTTTTTTTTAACTTCACAATGAATCCCGTACATACCAGGGTAGGTAGGGGAAGCCTAGGAACCTTGTTTTAAGACATAACTAGACGTTTTCCATTAAGACCACGACGGCCTCAATTTAAAGTGCTTCTTACAACAACAAAACATCAATAAACAAGAGAAAAAAATAAACAAGAGAAAATTATTGATAGAAAAATGCATGAACCTATAAGCAAGTTATTATTTACACGTTTATGTTGTATCACTAAATTCTTAATCCCGCGGACCATTAATAAATGGCCATTGTGACGCTGTAAACTCCTGACTGTAAGCGCGATGATTGTGATTGTGATCTCCATTTGGGAGAAAGATTATATTCAAATTATTTGAATTTTTCTGAGGCCAGTCGTGGTGCAGCGGCACGAAGTGTGACTGTAACTTCGACTGGTTGTGGGTTCGATCACCACTCGAGGAGATGAAATATTTACTTAAATCTATATTTCCATTTCTTCGCTCTAGTGTCGAGGTTAAGCGCGGCATTGTTCTGCCACTCAACACGCAATACCTCCAGAATTCGGCAGAAAGTAGGGAACGAAGTATCTTAACACTAGGTTCCCCTCTGCCTACCCCGCTGTGTGCGGGATACAGCGTGAAGCTGATTTTTTTATTTTTTATTTTTCTAATATGTTTTGTGGTAGGACAACTCGCGGTATTATGATTTGCCGCTATTTTCCGAATTTGGGCGAAAAACTATAGAATGTCTTAACACAAATTTCTTTTTTCCGATCGTGCTAGTGGAAAAAAGATATAAACCAAAGAAGCTTCTAGCGTAAACAACCAACATTCATTAACTTGTATATATTTCCTAATAATAAACTTATTTAAAGCCTTGAACAACATCTCAAGAGGTTATGGCCTGGGCACTTGTCCCAAAGGTTGAAGGTATTTTTTTTATATTTTAAATATATTTTTTATATTTAAAAATGTAAAATCAATTTCTCTTTCATAATAAAAGTATACGAATATAAGTTTTTTTTATCTACCGACCCCTAAAAAGCACCCTTTGAACACTTCGCTATGCAGGTTTTAAGGGTAATTCTTTTGCACTTGTAAATCCATTAAGCGAGGAAGACCGTTGGAGATTCGTTGAGCTTCTGAGTTCCATTTAAATTTAAAACGCTAGTAAAAAGTTTTACATTATATTGTTCCACATTTTAATTCATAATTTTACTTAAGTAGAGCTTTATAATACGTATTTTTAATTTTTATTTTACTTCAGCTTCACCCTATATCGCGCACAGAGCAAGGTAGGCAGAGGGAACCTAGTGTTAAGTTACTCCGTTCCTCATTTTCCGCTCCATTCTAGTAGCTTTGTGTGGTGGAACTCAACGCCGCGCTTTGTCTATGCACCAGAGTGAATAAAAATATGAGAATTTTATTATAAATATGTATAAAACTTACTTATTATATAACGACTCACCTAATATATATATTTTTTATTAGCTTCACGCTGTATCCCGCACACAGCAGGGTAGGCAAACAGAACCTACTGTTAATACACTGCGTTCCCCACCTTCCGCTGAGTTCTGGAGGTATTGCGTGTTGAATGGCGGAACTCAGCGCCGCGTTTTATCTCGGCACCAGAGCGATGAAACGAAAATATAAATGTAAATAAATATTTCATTTCCTCGAGTGGGGATCCAACCAATCGATTTTACAATCTTTTGTGCCCAACACGACTGGCCTCAATAAGTAATTTATTACATAGTAATATAATATATATAGTAAAATATAATAATATTGAAATATATTACGTCAATAATTAATTTGCATATACGTACGTATTTACGTATATGGAATTCGTACAAATCATAAACAAACTATTATGTCAAGCACTGCAGTATTAATTAGCTTTAATTGTATAATGCACTCACGTCATAATAATTGTTCGACAATTTCAATTATAGATAGTGATTTTATACAACTGTTTATTGTTTGATTTTATAATATTTATTTATATATGTATCTCAAGATCTCTCTTTTTGAGGTCATCACGGTACAGTGGGCTGCAGGTTGTGGGTTCGATCCCCGTTCAAAATTAATTATTTTAATTTACTCGATCTGGTCATTCATTGTCTCGAATTTAGGTGAATAGTGGAGATGGAGTATTTTAATATTAGATTTTTAAAGTTATTTTTACATTAAGGAAATAGGAGTTTTTTACGATGAATTCTAGTGGCATCGCGTGTTCAATGGCATAACTCAACGCCGCACTCTGCCTCGTTACCAGAGCGAGGAAATGAAAATATTAAATATTTCATTCCGAGTACGGTATCGTACACTTGTGGTCCTGCGCCACGACTGGCCTCACTGTTTAAGTGATAATATATACCTGCATATAAAAAATTGTCAGGGTAAATGATGACATTAATAATTTTGCTTCCAAAAGCGAACTTAATAAACGTACCTTCTAACGACTTACCTACACAAATATAACAAGTTAATGATACACACATACACAGCCTCACGCAGTGTCCCAATGGGGCAGGGTAGGCATAGGGAGCCTAGCCTTATGACACTTCGTTTCCCATTTTCCACAGAATTCTGGAGGCATTGCGTGTTGAGTGGCGGAACTCAACGCTGCACTTTACCTCCACACCAAAGCGAACTATGAAAATATGAATTATGTCATTTTCTCGAGTAGGATTCGAACCCACAATCTGTCACATTTACAGTCTCACACTTGTGCTACGGCTGGCCCCATAATATTATAGTTTCATTTATTATTATATAGTATACGGATCTTTAAATACCTAATTACTTGATAAGTTTCAAGTGCACCGCATTAAACTATAAAGTTAAAATAACAAGTTGCTAATGAGATTTGTAAAGCCTGAACTAACGAGTCTCTTCGAATAAGTTATCGTACTAAAAAAACATGTTTTGCTTAATATAAAAAAAATCTATCCCGCATTTTGCAGAGGGATTTAAAAGTGTTAAGACATCCCGGTCCTCGCTTGCTTTCCGCTGTATTTACAAGGCATTTTGTTTTGAGTGGCGATACTCACGCCGAGCTTTTTACCTTGGTACCAAAGCGATGAAGATGAAAATATTAATAAATAATAATCCATTCAGACAGAGACAGACTTCAGAGGATTGATGTGAATGGCAAGAAATCTCCTGGTTCGGTAATCAGCATGGGGGTCCCACAAGGGTCTATTCTTGGTCCTTTTCTTTTTTTAATATATATATAAATGATTTACCGTATCTGGTTGAAAAGAACCATGAGATAGTATTGTTTGCTGTGACACCTCATTGATTTTCAAAATAAAAAGACGACAAATCGTATATGACGATGTAACTCTCTCGAAAGTAGTACATTGGTTCAGTGTTAATAAGTTACTATTGAATAGTAAAAAAACTAAATGTATTATATTTAGAACACCTCACACGAAAGTTGTTAAAGCCGATGTACTCTTGAATGGTAAACCCGTAGATCCTATCGATTCTACGGTATTTCTCGGTGTCACCATAGACTCCAAATTACAGTGGGGACCCCATATTGATGGATTGGCGAATAGACTTAGCTCTGCAGCTTTCGCGGTCAAAAAAGTTAGATCACTAACTGACATAGAAACGGCTCGACTTGTTTACTTCAGTTACTTCCATAGTATTATGTCCTATGGGATTTTACTTTGGGGTAATGCAGCCGGTATTCAACCGATATTTGTTCTGCAGAAGCGAGCTATTTGTGCAATCTACAACTTAGGCCCTAAAGACTCCTTAAGGCAAAAGTTTAAAGAAATTAATATATTGACAGTTGCATCTCAATATATTTTTGAAAATGTTATGTGTGTTAAGAAAAAAAATAATAATTTTACCAGAATTGGTGATGAACTGGTGGTAAATTATTTGACGTTCAAAAAATGAAGCATGTAACTTCTTATTTTGAATAAAATTATTTGAATTTGAATTTATGGCCTTAAATATTTATGAAACAAGAGTGAAAGGTAAGATAAGCAAGAGGAGACCTCATTCTCCTTCGAGAACACTAAGAGTTTCGATGATATTGAAGGAAGTTTACATAAAATGCTTGCGGATCCACCGAAGGTTATGTATTAAGAAGTTGATGACAGTAGACGAGAGGATGGACCTATGCGTAGCATTTGGGGCTTCCTATTATTTTATGGTAATCCTGCTAGGGATGAAGACTGAATCTAAGAAAAATATATTTTGGCTGTTCTCATCCGTAAGGTTCTACATAAGATATTCCTGACTTTGTTTACACATATGTTATCTGTTTTCTTAAATTTATAATTAGGTTTTACATTTGTAAAGTGTATTTTTCCCTTGGGGTCCTTGGAGTATATCCTATCAAATAAATAAAATATTAAAGTCTAAATACTCATCTGAAAAATAGCCTCAGTATTTTTTTCTTCGGTTAATCAATTAAAATACACTTCTTCTGCATTGGAAGCTAAAATAATAAAATACAAAGTCAAAGGTCAAACATAACGGAATAGATGATTTCCCAACGCGAGATAAATCCCATAATTATATTTGCCGCTAATTTGAAACATTGTGTATGTAATTAAAATGTTCCAGAAGCGATTACAACCGTAATAAAATTACGTTTGCGGCTGAACGTAATTCTGTTACGAGTTTGTTACGATCATCGAACTCAGATAAAATGTTGAATACTAATTTTAGTGTTATGTGTGGAAAGCTAAAATAATAGTTTTTAGATGAAACTAATATATAAATTTTTGAATTCAAGCCAACAATACCGGTTAAGTGCGAGTTGGACTCGCCCACTGAGTCTCCTGTACTTATAAAAGTTGACAAATTTACGCTTGCAGGCTTACTTACGTACTTACTGAATATGAAATGAAATACATTTTTTTTTTATTATTATTTTTTATGAAATATTTAATATTTTTTTATTAAAAACACACACACACACACGCACACAGAGGATTTTTTTAAGTCAACTCAACCAAGAGTTAAGAACATTTATCCATAGTTTTTATTTCGTACAAAATGCATTAACATTTTGTATGCAAATGTATGTTGTCTTTACGTATATACAGTGTACTTATGGCACTATCTGAAAAGTTACATTACAAATAAATCCAAACAGATTGAAATTTGTAAGAATTTCTTTTTTGCTATATTTTTTGTTATATTTTATGTTTAAATACAATTACAAAAAAATTGTGTGCAACATTGTTGATTATTAACCCTTAAGAGCTATAACCGGCCGGTCTATAATAGGCGGTCTATAATAGGTCTATAATAGCTATAATAGGCCGGTCGTGGCGCAGCGGCACGAGGTGTGACTGCAAAACCGACTGGTTGTGGGTTCGATCCCCACTCGAGGAGATGAAATATTTACTTAAATTTATATTTCCATTTCTTCGCTCTGGTATCGAGGACAAGCGCGGCGTTGAGTTCTGCCACTCAACACGCAATGCCTCCAAGATTCGGCAGAAAGTGGGGAACGGAATGTCTTAACACTACGCTCCCTCTGCCTACCCTGCTGTGTGCGGGATACAGAGTGAAGCTGAAGAGCTATAACGATTTACATAACCCACTAAGACTATAATGGGTGTAAAAACATCTTATTTTAAAAAGTAATGAAATTATTAATTAATTACAAGGTTTTTTTAACAATTTACTTTTACCAGTTAGTTTAGATCTATGTTAATAAATATATGAAGTTATTGTATATTTTTTTTTGTAAAAAAACTCCAAAAAAATAAAATTTTAAAATATGACTATTTCAGAGGGGACCCATGTTTTCTTTATTATAAAAAAATGAAATCCAAATGGAAACCAAAGTTTTTATTTCTGTTAAAAATGTTATGTATAAAAAAATATATATAGAATTTTTTCCTCACAGTGTGACAAAAAAAAAAATTTAGGGAACTTTTAGTTTCTCAGTCATTTTCAAATATTTTTTTCTACTTTCATCTAAAGTGTTGACGTAGAGATGAGACAGAAGTTCTTCTTAATCTTCAATACTTGGCATCTTAATGAATATCTTCTTCTATGAAGTTCTCTTCGTCAGTAGGCTCGTCGCCAAGTGCTATTTATTTTTTTGTAGATACTAGTTACTACTACTATCATGGACTCATAATCAAAATACATCCCTATTACGTATGCTAAATCTCCATTTTCCGTGCGTAATTAAAAAAAATCATAAGAAAAGTCAACACTTACGTTGGTAATCAATAGGGCACTACGACTATTATGGGTGTTAATACACCAGGAGGTAAGCGTAAGGTAAAAATTGGGCGTGAGAACGACCACTTCTCTCGCGTGTTCAAGACCTACACACAATTCAGGAGGATAAAATTTATTGTAATATTATCTTATAATAGAATACCAGTAAAGCGGGGAGAATTTTTTTTACTAAATTCTTATTATTTTCGATTTTTTTTTAAATATCTTATTATTATCGAAATATTATTTAAATATTTTCTAATATAATTTAAACATTATATTTTCAAACTTTATAAAATTGCACTCTGCATATATAGTAAATAAAAAGAAGTTAAGTTAAAATAAACTAAAACGACAAGTAGTAAGTAAAACAACAATAAAAAAAATAAAGATTGTTTTGAGGCCAGTCGTGGCGCAGCGGCACGAAGTGTGACTGTAAAATCGACTGGTTGTGGGTTCGATCCCCACTCGAGGAGATAAAATATTTACTTAAATTTATATTTCCAGTTCTTCGCTCTGGTGTCGAGGCTA
Organism: Heliconius erato x Heliconius himera; assembly: GCA_013421005.1. NCBI lineage: Eukaryota > Metazoa > Arthropoda > Insecta > Lepidoptera > Nymphalidae > Heliconius > Heliconius erato x Heliconius himera. Next base: position 52,804 of record JAATLQ010037923.1, on the reverse strand, counting down.
AACGCGGCGTTGAGTTCTGCCACTCATCACGCAATACCTCCAGAATTCGGCAGAAAGTGGGGAACGAAGTTTCTTAACACCAGGTTCCCTCTGCCTGCTGTTTGCGGGATACAGCGTGAAGCTGATTTATTTATTTTAAGATTCTTTTCATATTTAAAACCGAGAATATTTTAACTTAAAATTTAAAAATGTTGGTATGCACTCGGTTTTTTTTATTTTCAATAATATTTTTTAAATATGTCAGACACATTTTAGTACTATAAAAATAAATTATATCTCGTAATTAATATTTATATTAGAACATTATTGTTCTAATAAAAAATACAACAGTAGAAGCTTGATAAAGCTATAGTCACCATGTGATGATAGCCGTGTGATCCCGGCCTAGAATAGGATCATCCTGGTACTGGTGGTGTCGTAAGAGGCGACTAAAGTACGTGTGGTAGAGTCACGTCGCCAGCAATGGCAACACGCATGGGCAGACTCGACCGGATCATTACCACCCCCGGCATTTAAAACCGGCGTGAAGTAGTGGCTTTATGCCACTGCGCATCAGGTAATGCCGGGCTCCGGAGCCCAAACCACCTTACAGGCAGGCAACGCACCTGCAGCTCCTCTGGTGTTGCACGGGGTCGTCGTGGGCGGCGGTGATCACTTACCAACAGGTGACCCGAACGCTCGTTTGCCTTGTCTTATCCAAAAAAAAAAAAACCATGTGATATAAGAAGAGCAAAAGATGAAAAATAAAATTAATTTCATAGATAATGTAGTTGACCGTTTCGTCATTAATGTTGGTGACAGTTCCTGAGAATCCTCCGAATTCTGATAAATAATTGAATAATAGATATATTAAGATTTATTATCCTAATCCTACATTTTCATTTAATTATTTGCTATTCTTATTTTATACAACGATATTTTATACATAACATTCAAGCACAACAAACAATAATGCTATATACTTTTAGAAAACTCTACGTTAAACAAATTTAATATAAATAAAAAAATACAATAAAGTTTGAGAAACAGAATTTTTTTTGTTTACATTTTTTGTCATGCCATAATAAATCGAGTATAAAATTATCGTTTGGCAAGAGAGAATAGATACTATTTTTTAAATAAAAGAAAAATACTTATTAACACTTATTAAAAGAATCTGAATCACAATCCCGAAATTAGTGCAGAACCCTCTGACTCGCGCTTGACCGGTTTTTTCTTAAATACACTTAAATTAATATTCTGTTATTTCAAGCGGGTGCAGCCGCACGGGAACCGCTACTATACTATTTTTGGTGTTAAATATTGAAATTATGTGAAGGAAAAAAAATATTCGAAATTTCAACTACTTAATTGCTTTGTGAAAATGTGTAATTGTTTTTTTTTTGGTGTTAATATTTGCATTTTAATGAGAGAAAAAAAGTAATGTATGCAAATCTTATTCGTAGGCGTATTTTTTTATTTTGTTAATTGCTTAATTTTTTTATAAAACCTTAAAAGAGATATAACTTGAAGCATACTTTGTTATTTTAAACAAGTACTTGCTAAGGTACTTTGTTTTAAAATATCGTTTATGTGAAAATATATGTAAAATAATAAATAAAGTGTATAAATAGTCACTTCAAGGATAACAATGACAACTGTTTGGTGGCCAGCAGATATCACTGATATTTGTCTAAGAGAAAATGCACCATTAACGCAGTGTACAGTAACAGGATATATGTTCTTATCCCTTATTACTCGACTATTTGGTGGAGTTTCATATAGCACATCGTATACAGGCTCCGTCGCCTATCCAAATGAGATACCTAAACCGGCACCTGAACCTGCACCGCCTGTGACATCACTACCGTCGATACCAATATCACAAAGTATAAAGACATCATCGGAAATGCGATATTTATCTGGATGGCCCATAACACATCATCAAGTACCAGGAAATGAACCTGTAGCAGAGTGGCCTACAGTTATGGATATGACCCCAAGAACATTGATCGAAGATACAGATGGTTATTTTAGACTAACCAATCCATATAAGCCGCTCCTTTCGCATCGGCCGCCAGGTTATCAACATTACCATGAATACCAGGACCATGAAACTATTTACCATGAATCCACAAAAATTAAACCAGCACAATCAGTCTACTTTAGTCGAAAATCAGCTAAAGATAGTATAAAAGCATTTTCGAATGAAAAAAACAGTAATACATCAAGGAATCGACAAAGATCAAGACATTTTAGAGAGTATGATTTTATCATCGTTGGTGGTGGTTCCGCTGGCTGTGTACTTGCGAATCGTTTATCAGAAGTTAAACATTGGAGAGTAAGTACCTTATGAAAGTTTTATTTCATTTTAAATAACCAATGACACTTTCATGTCACAGTTATATAACGTAATTAATTAAATATTCAGAGGGAATCCGAGCGTATTTTTTTTTATTTTTCCTGTTTTTACTACCCTCTAAAGCAGTGGTTCCCAACCAGTGGTCCGCGGACCACCAGTGGTCCGCTGAAGCCTGAATATGGTCCGCGAGCGATTTTAATTTTATGACAGGATGGTGAGGCGAAGTTTCTGTTTAATTATTACAGTTAATTTTTATTATACCTACATGCATAGTGGTCCCTGCTACTAAGAATGATATAAAAGTGGTCCTTGATCAAGAAAAGGTTGGGAACCCCTGCTCTAAAGAAACAGGAAATGCGAGGAAGAAAATTTCAAAAAGGATTACAAATGTCGCTGGTAAATAGTGTAATAAATATAATGTTTCACACAAGATTTGTGTTGCATAAATTAAAAGAAAATGAATACATAATTATTATTCTAACCAACGCAACAGCTATACAGGGCGTGGAAAAGTCATGACTTTCAGTTGAATGAGAAATAATTTATTGACAGTGAAACAATTTGATATAAATCCATATAGTCAATGTATTTGTTTTATTACAACACAGATATTTACGGTTTACGAACAATAACGCGTAAAAATACTTGGAAACCAATTGTTGAGCAATACAATGTTAGTACAAAGACAATGCAAAAACTACAATGCTCTAGTATTGTATAAAGAAAAACTATTAAAATCGATTCATAATATAGAGTGACTTCCCATTCGTCCCATCCCATTCGTGTTTTTTTAGATTCATCATTAAAATACACAAAATTTTTGCATCGGTGAAAATTCAAATGATGATTATTTTAAAAAATAAAATATTTTTAAATATAAAAATACTACAAATACATAATATTTTGATATATGTACATATACATTTTCCACTATTTTATATTATAAATTTCAAATATAACATTATCACCTTATTTATTATACAGATTCTTTTACTAGAAGCAGGTCCTGAAGAACCGGACATAACAATGGTGCCAGCATTTCCACCAACTCTAAGTAGATCAAGTATCGATTGGAACTACTATACACAACCAGAAAAATTAACATGCAGAGGCTATAGAAATAATCGCTGTTCTTGGCCGAGGTAAAATAAAGCACATAAAAATATTATAGGCCAGTCTTGCACCAATGCGCAGGCGCGACAGGATGTGGGTTTGATTCTCAGGGAAGAATTCAGAGGGAATGAAATATTTAATATTTTAATTTTAGCACTCTGACAACAAGCAAAGCGTGGCGCTGAGTTCTGCCAGCAAACACGCATGACATTGAACGTGGTGGTAAAATTCCCTAGTTTATTCGGAAAAATGTAAAAATGCAAATAAAATACGTGATATGTACAGTATGGTCGAAGAGTCGTAGTTGCTCTGAAGTTAGGCTTTTCCCGCATTATAACTTTTTGCATATTTTAGAGCCGTTGCCTGAGTAACAGCGGGGCCTAACACCGTATGTTGTCTAAGCACATCGAGGATGTGAAAATATTGTTTTGTTTGCACCTTTCCACTCCTCCGAGTTTGAATACATGTTTAAGTATTTTTACACTTAAATTTGAATTATGTTCTAGAGGAAGAACTATGGGAGGTAGTAGTGCTATTAATTATATGGTTTATATGAGAGGGCACAAGCTAGATTATGACGGCTGGGCCGCAATGGGAAACACTGGATGGAGCTACGATGAGGTATTAGAAAGAACGTACAGATCATTTTAAATGAAATATATGAACCACATACAACATTTGTAAAGTAAAATATATAATACTGTTTTTGTATACTCGTAATATATTTCAGATATTGCCATATTTTAAGAAAGCTGAAAATAACCGAAATGAAGAGGCTAACGACAGGACGCACCACGGCGTTGGTGGTCCACTTAATGTGGAGAGGTTTCCATATACTGACATTAATACGTTAGCAATCATCGAAGCTTTTAAAGAAAAGGGACTACCACAAAAGGATTTAACACTACCTGATAATCTCGGAACAAATTTAATTCAATCCACATCAAAGGGCGGGAGGAGGTTTTCTGCAAATTTAGCTTACATACGACCTATTCGCAATATACGTCCAAATTTAGATATAATAGTAAATGCTTTCGTTACTAAAATTTTAATAGATCCCATTACAAAACAAGCTCAAGGAGTAACATATTATAAAAATCATCAATTTCTTAATGTATATTCATATAAAGAAATTATTGTTAGTGGAGGAGCAATCAACTCTCCTAAATTGCTTATGCTATCAGGTATAGGGCCTAAGCGCCATTTACAAAATATAAACATACCAGTAGTAGCAGATCTAAATGTTGGTGAAAATTTGCAAGAGCACGTATCATCAGATGGGCTAACAATATCACTAACTAATACTTCATCTGATGTTAATATCACGCAATTGCTTAATGAAATCTTATTATATAGATCCCAAGATGAAAACAGTGGGCCACTTTCAACCACAAGTACTTTGAATGCTGTAGCATTTATAAAAACGAAGTATGCACAAGAAAATGCGCCTGACATTCAATTCCATTTTGATGCTAGAAATGTGAAAGATTATTACGCGGACCCACAAACCTATCCAATAAGTACTATATTCCCATTGTCATTTTATAATGGTCTTGCAGCTAGGCCTCTGTTGCTTACGCCAAGAAGTAGAGGACGTATTTTATTAAATTCAACAAATCCAATTTTTGGTGACCCATTAATATATTCAGGATTTTTTAGAGTCCAGGAAGACGTTCACGCTTTAGTAGAAGGATTCAGATTTGTAGTCAGCTTAGAAAATACTAATGCTTTTAAGAAAATTGGTGCATCTTTTGTTAAAAAACTTGTTAGAGGCTGTGAATCTCATTTATGGGGATCATACGATTACTTTGCTTGTATCTTATATAAATATACATCTATTATTTTCCATCCTTCAGGAACTTGTAAAATGGGATCAGCGAGAGACAAAACTGCAGTAGTAGATCAGAGGTTAAGAGTTTATGGAATAAAGTATTTACGTATTGTAGATGCTTCTATAATGCCGACAGTCGTTCGTGGTAACATTAACGCACCTGTTATAATGATAGCAGAGAAAGCTGCTGATTTGATTAAAGAGGATTGGGTAAAAGGGCATTTGCTAAAATTGTAGTGAATTAATTATTATTTTAAAATAAAGTAAAGTAAAGAAACGTGCTTTTTACATTTATTTCTAATAAAATAATTGTCAAATAAAAAATACAGGCTTAGTAATTCGATATTACAAATTGGTGTCAAGCTAATGCTACAACAACCTTACTATAGAAAGGTTGTTGTAGCATTAGCTTGACACTAATTTCAATATTATACAATCTTTTTTTAAATTATTTTTGTTTTACAAAATCAAAATATGTTTAACTTTATATAAAATTATTTTTTACTTTTTAGTTCGTTGCTTGAAGTCGGTTTCATTTTCTTAAAATTTAATTTATCAACAATTGTATATACAAGTGTAAATCAAAATGGTATTCTTTATTATATTATTATTGCTATCAGGCTTATGAGTTCAGTTTAAAAAATGTTTAGTTAAAAGAAGCCGTCGAGGTCCAAGGGCACAAATGGACGACTGTAAGCGCTACGGTTGTGGATTTGATTCCTAGTTGAAGGAATTAAATATTTAATATTTACATTTTTTGGCTCTGCTGACAAGGCCAAACGAGGCGTTCAGATCCGCCACTCAACAAGCAATACCTTAAGAATTCGGCGAAAAGTAGAGAACGGAAGTTTCTGAATAAGGAACGAAGTGCCTTAACACTCGGTTCCCAGGTCGTTCTGTCTACCCTGCTATATGCAGAAAACAGTGTGAAGTTACAAAAAAAGATTATTAAGTTTACTTAACATTACTGACGCTGTCCTACGAAAGTTGGCGAATAAAAAAAGAGCCAATATGTCTCATTTTTATTATTATTATATTATTTTTCATTTTTGTGATATCCTTAACAAAATGGGACGTAAGTTAAGTTACGATATTTTATTATTTTGTTCAAGCAGGAAATTCTTGAAGCAGAATTCCTTGAGAAAACTTTATAATTGTGTAAAAGAGAAAAAATATCACTATGATAATATAAATTATGAAATGTGTATATATTTTTTTCATATTTTTAAGATATATATTTTTTGTAATAATTTATAAAGATAATATCACTTTTAATTTCTTCATTTAATCAAAACTACCAGTACAATCATAGAAATCTAATTAGCAAGCTCATTTATAAAATTCTAAAGTGAACCTGCTTTCTAGGAAGAATTTTTAAAGATAATCGGTGTATTATAATCCTCAGTGGGAAAACGAACTCTGAACCATATGTGAAAGGCGTATTAATGTTTTTAATTTTTGCTTCACGCCGCAAGTAATAAGGTAGACAAAGGAAACCTCCGACACTCCGTCCTCATTCCACAGAGACACTTCCGTTTCCCTCTTTTCGCCGAATTCTGGAGGCAAAGCGTATTGAGGGGCGGAACTCAGCGCGGCGCTTTGCCTACCAGAGCGAAAAAATTAAAATATTAAAAGTAAGAAAAAGCAAAAAATAAACTTTAATTTTAAGTGTTTCCAATTTCTAAATATCAGTTACTTTCGTATTACCAGATTAGCAAGACGAAACGTGGACTCCGTCATTTAACACGAAATATTACAGACATTGAATAAGTGGCAAATAAAGAACGAAGTGTCCTAACACTGTAATCTAATTTGACTTAAGTATGAAACATATAAAAATTATAAAAAAAATATATTATTCTTTACATATTTATTTATTTTTTTTTATATTTTCATTTCTTCGCTCTGGTATCAAGGCAAAGAGCAGCGTTGAGTTCCGCCATTCAATACTCGATGCCTCCAGAATTCAGCGGAAACGGGAAAACGGAGTGTTTTAGCACTAGGTTCCCTCTGCCTGCCTGTTCCCTACCCTGCTGTGTGCGGAATACAGCGTGAAGCTGATTTATTTTTTTATTATGTATTTTAATATATTTGTAAATAAGTTTTGTTGTAATTTGTTAATTATAAATAATGAAATGTTACAGACTCGTTCAAAGTTAAATATGTTTTAAAATTTCTGAGTGATCATTATATCATTTTCATTTACCAACGTAAACGCCCGCCAATAACCTAAAAAAGATAAAAGTAATAAAGAAACTTACAAGACAGCGTATTTTACATTTTAAGCATTTAATAAAAAAGTATTTAACCTCAATATTTATTTGGTGATATTTCGTAAAAGATCATTTTATTGCGTAAGTTTTAGGTTTTTTAAATTATACAAGTATTGTATTCAAGCCTAGAAAATGAAATATATATTCTATACAATAGAATAACTATTCGACGTTGGTTTCTTTCACTACCTATATTATCTATCTATCATTCGATTTGCGGCGCTCACGCGAAGTACACTAGCTGCTAAAGCAATTAAGCACAATTTTAGCATATAAAAATAAAACAAAATTAAAATAATATGAGATAAATCTTAATACGTAAGTGTAGTTGTGAATGTGAAAATATGTCAACTTGGAGACCTCTGGATATAAGCACTATTTGCCCTGAACAGCAGGCACCTTTGACCCAATGCTCTCCTACAGGATTTGTATTTTTGTCACTTTTGACCCAATTGTTTGGCGGTGTTTCATACAGTGTTCCAGAAATTAAGAAGAACCCATACAGTAATGAATGGTTGCGATCAAGCATTGCTCCACCTTTGGAAGATCTAACGAAATTTTATAACTATCCTTTAGAAACATACAAAACTATTTACAATATTGAAACGTCGCACCCTGCGCCTTATGATAATAAGAATGATTTCTATCCGTTTGATTCCAGCTCTTATCCTATAAATCCATTTACTAATAATTTTGACTTTAAGAATCTTTTTCCAAAGTTTTCCGAACATCATCCAGTTTTCGACTTTGATTTCTTAAAGAGAAGCTTTCAAGACAATAACTATGCAGATTCTAAGAATATATTATCAATAGCAGAAAATAAAAGAAGTAAAAGACAAGAATCTTCAAAGAAGAGAAGATCAATAGAAGAATATGATTTTATCATAATTGGTGCAGGATCAGCTGGTTGCGTGATAGCCAACAGATTGTCAGAAGTAAAAAAATGGAAGGTGAGTCTAATATTTAATTTTTTTAAAAATAATTATATAAAAGACGCGCGGCGTCGAGTTCCATCACTCAACAAGCAATGTCTTGAAAATTGAACGGAAAGTGGGGAACGGAGTGTCTTAGCACTAGGTGTCTTCTGCCTACTCCGCGTGAAGCTAAAAAAATAAAAATATCTGTTTTTTGAATACTCGTTTATAAATTGATAAATATTAATAATAATAAAAAATAAATAAATAAATTGATAAATATCTTTTTGTACTTTTCGCGGTTGACTAAATGAAAAAAAATACTTTTCTTATTTATTGATTAGTGGTCGAGTACATTCAACTATTTGTTTGCTGTATTTTTTAAATTTCATCTACAACCTAAATATACATATGTAGTGTGTCATAAATTTTATATTTAGAGGAACACAGATCTACGTTTCAAAAGTAGCAAGATTTTAAAAAGTTAAATTTGCATAATGACAAGCTGTATCGGAAGTTTGCGCTAACAAAGAAACGATGGCTTTATATGACTACTGACCTGATTTTAAATCTCATTCATACTGAAAGTGATATAATCGAGACATTTCCACCTATTTTTTAAAGAATTCTATTTATGGAATATAGCATATTCTGATATTTATATAATAATCTCTATTTTATCAAGACGTTTTTAATTTATTTTTTTCATAAGGTGGGGTTCCGACTACACGAAAAATATTATGAAAATGTATTTTTTAAAAGGAAATCAATTTGTATTATGGAGTTTTACCCACAATTCAAATGACTTATTATAAAACTATTATTTTATAATTTTTTTATAAATAGTAACTGTAGATAACAATCGAACTATTGACCTTCTCCTAAGAGGTCACGGCCATCAGCCGTTCAATATCAAAACTTCTTTCTTTTTCGACAAATTTATATTGTAACATTTATTGCACAATTTCTAATTACAAGTTCATTGTGTCAAGGAACCATTTTTTCACCTATTCTTTAATTTTGTAGAAATTGGGGACATGACGATTTATTATTATTAGTAATGGTAAGGCTGTTGTGACACAATAGTATAATATCGGGCTGTTAGTCTCATAATTGTGGGTTCAATTCTCACTCAAGGCAAAGTTTCATTTCCTCTTGCCTGCTCTAGGAACAAAAAAAACATATACTAAATTCCGCCACTATAAGCACAATAACTTGAAAAGTGGAGAATAGAGTGGCATGACATTCGGTTACCTCTATTGTTCAACAATATATTATTTGAACATCTTTCATATTTCGAATGTACATATTTGCATGAATTAAATTAATATTACCAATTGTGCAAACAAGATACCAAAATTTAAACTTTTTCTTACACAAAATATTCTACGGTCAAATATCATTGTGTAAAGTATTTAAATTATGAATAATTTTATCGAAACAATTAACATGACGTCATATCGAGACGGAGAGCCTAATGGACTCTCAAAATTAAGATTTTTACATTCTAAAGTTCTATTCTTCTCGTTCCTAAGATACTCTTCAGCTTTAAAATATTAACTTAACTTAAATTAATTTAACTAAAGTTAAACGCTTCATCTCTCGCCAAACGCTATGGTCTCTGCATACCTCTTTCGCCTCGTTCATTGTCACTAACCTCTTCATGCCCTCCAGGAGGTACCTGTGTTTTCTAAGGTCAACCGCGCTCTATAATATTAATATAGAAGTATAGATATGAATTATTCATACTCCGATCTTGCGAATTAATTTTTTTTTCTTTTCAAGGACAATCGAAGAAATAAAATAATTTTTATTGTTATTTACTCTGGTAACAAGGGAAACCTGGGCGTTAAGTCCTTGAAAATTCAGCGGAAAGTGGGGAACGGAGGGTTTTAACGCTAGGTTCCCTCTGCCTACTCTGTTACATGCGGGATACAGCGTGAATCTAAAAAAACTAATAAACTTGCGGGCTATTTGCGGATACGATAAGCACAATCATATTAAAATTTTATAACAAAATTTTGTTTAGTCCTTGCTTCTACAAACATAAAAATTTACACAGTGACTATGAAAGAATAACTATTCGTATTCAACAACTGTAGGAACTGTTTAAATTAGTATTGCTTTAGCGAAAACTTGCGCGCGATAATATCTTGGACATAATGAGGCTAGAAGTGATTGTGTTTTTGATTTTTTTTGAAATATTTGTTTTTCCATTATTTTGTTTAATTACAATATTAAATTCATATTTACGGCTTAAATAGTTTTTTTTAATCTTTAAGAATTATTTGCAAGTTAACAGTAAGTCTTTTGTCTTTTTTATAATAAATAAATTAGCTTCAAGCAGTATCCTGCACGCATCGATGTAGGCAGAAGGAACCTAGTCTTAAGACACTCCACCACTTTCCGCCTAATTTTTTGAGGCAAATTAAAATATTAAAAAATAATACTTTATTCCCTCGAGTGGAGATCGAACCCACTATCGTCGCGTTACAGTCACACCCTTGCGCCCCTAGATCACGACGGCCATTCACTTTTTTAATTTTGAAAATTATCCTAGTTTTCTTTGTAATTAAAAACATACATATTTTTATTGTGGATCATTCTAAGGAGATAGATTTATGTTGTCGTAGTGTTTTATTGAGAACTATTAAAGGGAAACAATTTTGTCATACATGATTTTTTCGCTAATTAACCTCTGAATGAAGCAATAACGCAGAGGAGGCCAAGATCTCTTTTGAATATTTTTAAAGTGTACACACTTAAAAGAGGAACGAGTACTAATCCCGCTACTTACAAATCTTATACGATTTCTAAATAAGCATTTTTATTGTTACTCTTACCTCACCATGGCGTGATGCAATATAGTCTAAAGCCTTCTTCGACATATGGGCTTTTTAATAAAAAAAGAATGTTTCAATTTAAACCAATAGTTCCTAAGATTAGTCCTACGAAACAAACTTTATACTATTAGTATAGAAATCAAGTGAAGGCTAATAGATACTCTTGTTTGTAACTTGACTTGGAAACTAAATTCACAACGGCAAGATAAACCAAAGATGACTGATATAAGCTTTAATTATAAAAAGAAGGCGTCATGTCGGAGCATCACGAAGTCTGACTTCAAACGCGACTGTTGTGCGTTCGATTCCCGCTCGGAGGAATAAATAATTTTAGATAAACAATATACGGCATAGCTATACAGAAAGATAAGGATTAAGATACCTTAACACTAGAGTCCCACTGCCTATCTAACGAAACACATATATCAATTTGTGTGATAGAGTGTGAAGCTAAAGAAACATAGGAATTTTGAATAATTATCTTGTTCTACAAACTGCGGTATATGCAATCGATGGGAATTGACCTCGTGACCCTCGAACAGATAACAATCAGCTCATAGATAACGATCTATTGCCACATCCATGTAAATAACTCCATGATAAAACTAAAACAATGACAGCGAGTCCCAAAGCGAAAAACTTTTACAATCACTTTGTTGGTAGTTCTTTGGAACTGTTGCTGTAATACTTACTTAATAGAGAAACGTTTTAGGATATATATTGTATGTAATAAAAAGTTATTTTTTAAAGTAAGCATAATTGTAGAGAAAATAAGAAGCCAGCAAAATATGGAGCATTTGAGGAGTAGGTGTATCTTGACTGAGGCCGTCATGACGCAGTGGCACAGCTCAGCTGTCTGAGTATAAACGCGGCGTTTGTGGATTCGATACCTACTGGGGAGAATAATTCATTTTCATTTCCTCGCTTTGCCTGCGATACAAAACGCAGCGTTGAGTTTATCCACTTAACGGACTTTGGAATGAGAATGGGAATCGGAGTTTCTTAATACTAGTTTCCTCTATCTGCCCTTCTTTACGCGGAACAATGTGAAGCTATTATTCTTAAAAAAACATATTTAATAATATTTTTTAGCTTCACGCTGTATTCATCACATAGCAGGTTAGGCAGAGGGAATCTGGGCTGAAACTCAGTTCCCATCAAGACACTTCCGTTTCCAACATTTCGCCGAATTCTGGAGGCATTGTGTGTTAAGTAACTGAATTTAAAACCGCGCTTTGCCTCGTTGTCAGAGCGAGGAAATGGAAATATAAACTATGGAATGGAACCCACATCCTGTCGCTCTTACAGTCACAAGTTTATGCTAATCGTCGAAACTGGTCTCGTAATTTTCTGGTAATTTTTTTTTTCATATAAATTAAAGTTAGGCTTTAATATCTTTAATAAAACTCGAAGCAATAGCTATTGTGTATAAAGAAAATAGATATTATCTTATATTTCCCAACTTTATTTCATAACATTTGACATTATAGAAAACCATACATAAAGAGAACGTCATAAAACTTATAAAGATTAAACCGATAGAAGTTAATAATAGAGTGTGTATAATACATAATAGTAACGTGTGAACGGAATGATGTATGAGAGGTCTTATCTACGGTTATTAAAGAATTAATCTTCTATACTATAGTAACATAAAATAATAAAAACATTGTGTCTGTACACTGACATATTAAAATTTTATGAATAATCTTAAAATCCAAGTAAATTATAAGAAATAATTAAATGCTGCCTTAACAAAAAGTGTCATTAACATTTTTTTAGTTTCACGCTGTATTTCTCCGCTTTTCATCGAATTCTTGAAGCATCTTCAGCACTTGTTGTGTAGGGAAACTCAACGCCGCACGTTACCTTGTTACCAAATCGAGGTTCACTCGGCTACCACCACTCGAGCAAATTAATATATTTACAGCATTTCCTCATTCTGGTGGAGGAGCGTGGCGAAGGCATATAATGTCTCGATTTTGGAAGAAAAATGGAGGGTTTGAGCACTCCTTCGCCCACTCATAAAACTTCATATCTGGCCTGCTATGCGGATTTTTTTAATCTGTATTTTTTATGTATAAATATATATGTATATCTAAAAATAGTATAAAAATCCTTTCACCTATTCAATTTAAATCCGCTTTGAAAGTAATAATGTCAATATAATCGTCGAGTCACCTATATATAGTATTTAAAAAAATATAATATAATATTAGCTATAACAAAAAAATATATTAAAATAAGTTTGAATGCATAGCTTAAGAATGCATAAATAAAAATATTAGGTCAAATCAAATCAAGCAAATCATATTTTTAGCTATAACGCCATACGTTCTAGAGTTTACTAAAGCGAAATAGTGATTGATGTATTACTAATTTATATTGTACCTATTCTCCAATCTCCAAAATGAGTATTTTGAGATTTATCAATTGGTCACATGTGAGGCCAGTCGTGGCGCAAGAGCACAAACGCGCGACTGTACACGCGACAGTTTATGTGTTCGACTCCCACTCGGGGATATGAAATATTTTCATTTCTATGCTCTGGTTACGAGAGAAGTGCGACAGTGAAAGTGGGGAACGGAAGTATCTTTATGAGAACGGAATGTATTAATAGGAACAGAATGTCGCAACGCTAGGTACCTAGGATACCTCTGCCTACCCTGCTATGTGCTGGATAAAACGTGAAGCTAGGAAACAAATAAAATGCACGCGATAATTGCCACAACATGACAACACATCACAATTGAGTTGTGCCATTCAAAATGTCTTTAAAACGAGACCAAACAAAACAATCAATATACACACACCTACAAATCATTATAATAGAAACGAATATTTAATTCCACAAATTTGGTATGGCGGGCAAAACTCTCTATGTAACCCATTGTTCAATACACGAACTACGAAATATTGCTAAGCGTTGCCCAATCGTCAATGTCACTACACCGCATTATTATAAAACGATTGCGCTCACTCAACCATAGGGCACCCAATAATAGAAGTGAACAAAAATTTTGTCACTTCTACAAAGTAATTATTCTTAGTCCAATTATGTAGACCGACAGATCTCTTGCTTAAACCAGCTGGACTAATTATGAACACGAAAACTGGTTTCGAAAAAAATTGTTCTTATTGATTGAACTATAATTTTGTATTGCACTAACTGTTAAGATCGAGAGTAAAATTTATCATGCATATATTCTGGTGTATTCTTGTGTATTTCGAGTGTAAAGTTTATCGTGCATACGGCACGAAGTGTGGTTGTTAACGCCCAATTTGTGGATTCGATTCCGGTCGGAAGAAATCAAATAGTTTCTTCGGTTTGGCGTCGAGGCAAAGCGCAACGTAGAGTTTCGCCACTCAACACACACACACACACACAGAATTCGACGAAAAATGAGGAAAAGAGTGGCTTAACACCAGGTTCCCTCAGCCTATGCTATGTACGAGATACAGTGTGACGCTCTAAATAAAATACAATAAAATAAAATAAATATTCAGTTTATTCACCTTACATATGAATTACTTACTTTGCATATCAAATTTAATTTATCTCTAAAAATTATATTTGCAAATAATTGATATTTTAATATCTTCCAAAAACCTCGTGTGTTATCTTTAATTTTGCATTACACCGAAGACTAACCCACAATTATTGGCGTCTTTGACGTCTTTCGTGGCTCAGACTGTAAGCGTGACAGGTTGTGGGTTCCATTCCCACTGGAGAACAAGTAATATTTAGTTTTTATTTACTACGCTCTGGTAACGAGGCAAATCGCTGCGTTGAGTTACGCCACTCAACACGCAATGCCTCCAAAATTCGGCGGAAACGGAAGTATTCTAATGGGAATGGACTGTTTTAGCATAAGGTATCCAGGCTTTGCTTACCATTCTATGAGCGGGATATAGAACGAAGCTGTGAAAAAAATCTAGCAAAATATCAAACACAGCTAAGATAAGATAAGATTAAGATATTTAGAAAATGTATCGAATATTTCTTTTTTTTGCAAGATAATCTGTATTAGAATTGAGTACACTCTTCTCCAACAATGTGACAAGTTTTTGCAATAAAATGTACATACATATACTACATACTTATAATGAAATGTAACAATTTCACATTATAAATGTGATGAAATATAAGGCACTAGATTAGTTAAAAATAACTTTTAAAAGTAACAAATCTGCGTAAATAGTTACTCTGTTACTCTAAAAAATGAACTATTTATAGACGAGAAAAATACTCTTTTATATAAAAATTTAAAGTAAATCTTTTTATAATTTGTCACGTCGACCTACTTTTCAAAAATAAAAACTGAAAGATTTCGTTCGAAAAAAACTATTATAACCAAATTACATGACTTACTTAATTTTATATAACCTTGAATAACTTTTCAGCTAAATTGTACAATAGATATGCAACGGCATGTCAAATTTTCTGACCGTATTATGATTTAAATGGCACATTGACATGAAATTGATTTCTTTTTCAGCTTCAACCTTTATACTGCATATGGAAAGGTAGGCGGAGATAGCCTAATATTTAGACACTCCGTTCTCTATTTTCTGCCTCATACAAAAAAATGCGTATTGAGTGACAGAACTCAACGCCATTCGTTGCCAGAGCAGGCAAGTGAGAATATGAGTATACCTTCGTATAATTATTGACGAATTTCTGTAAAATTTACAGCAACATTGCTGTTCGCTAAACTAGGCAGTGACTTGCTCAATAGACGTTCAATATTAATATTAGAAGTTTGCATCTAACCAAAACTTGTTCTGATAGCTACATAAGTTAGGTTCACCGTTATTAAATCACTTTACCTATATTTAGTGGATTTAAGGTATTTTCTCCTTTTCTCTATGATTAAAGGAATCCATAAGAATCCCTTTTAGCTAAGCTTCAGGCTTTTTTCTGCATACAGCCAGGGTAAACAGAGGGAATCTAAAGACATTTCTGAAAATAATTTCAAGCTGTATCTCGCGTAAATGAACATATTAAATATTTCTATTTCTCGAGTGGAAAACGAACCCACAACCAGTGGCGTTTACAGTCACACATTGTGACCCTGCACCACGACTGGCCTCATCATTCATATGTCATTTCATTGTCTTTTAAATACGAACTTTATAATTTACTTGGCTCTCAAGGAATTAGCTCACATAAGCTATGTGCACTACATTAAGTTTCTGATTATATAATCTAATTTCTGCATCTAATTTACAATTTAGGCCAGTCGTGGCGCAGCGGCACGAGGTGTGACTGTAAAACCGACTGCCTGTGGGTTCGGTCCCCACTCGAGGAGATGAAGTATTTACTTAAATTTATATTTCCATTTTTTCGCTCTGGTGTGGAGGTTAAACGCGGCTCCAGAATTCGGCTGAAAGTGGGGAACGGAGTGTCTTAACACTTGGTTCCCTCTGCCTACCCTGCTGTGTGCGGGAGACAGCGTGAAGCTGATTTATTTTATAGAAATAAAAATTACAAAGCAAATTATAATAGTCAATATAAAAATTAAGTCCATATTGTTGTAATAATTCGGTATTCGGTATATATATATATATATATATATATATATATATATATATATATATATATGTGTGTGTTATGTTTTCTATATATATATATATATATATATATATAGAAAACATAACACAACCCAGCTTTCTAAATTTTGTTAAAATATAACGTGATGTATAACGTAAGCTTCGCAACTCACTCAATATTCCAAAATCGAATGAAACAAGGAGAATATAGTGTCTGTATACTAGGCTAAGCGGGATAAAACATAAAGCTAAACCTCATCAGTGGCTGATAGTAGAGTTCAGAATAGATAGCTTTAGCCGGTGGAAAAGCTCATAATGGACGATTTCTTTTCAATCCCACCATACACATATCTCAAGTCACCCATTTTTCATCACCCATCATCAACTGCTTAAGAAATAGTTAGGAATTGTTACATTTCAACAAATAATCGCAAATGGAAACACGTTGCATTAGGTTTCTCTCAGTAAGATCATGTGGTACCCAAATGTCAAGTTTTTTCTTGTACCCAGACCCAGATTGAAAAATGGCAGAAACTAGTTTTTTTTTAATTAATTGCATTTAATTAATTGTATCCCGACTGTTAATCCTAATATACTATTGGACTAGTTTATTTTCTTTTTAGTTTAATGCAGTCGGAGGTTTTGTTTTTACAAATATTTTTCTTTATTAAAGCTTTTCCGTTCCCGACTTTCCACCGGATTCTCGAGGCGATGCCTGTTGAGGGGCGTAACTCAAAGCCGCGCTTTGCCTCATTACCAGAGCGTTATTAACATCTATATATTTTTTTCAGATACTACTCTTAGAGGCAGGTCCAGAAGAACCCGATGTAACGATGATACCAGCACTACCTACAGCGGTGGATGGCTCGAGTATAGACTGGAATTACAGGACCCAACCTGAAAAATTGACATGTAGATCTAGAAGGGGACAAAGTTGCGCATGGTTTAGGTAACTCCTTTTTATAAAATTTTTTTTAGCTACATGCTCTATCCCACACACGGCAGGGTAAACAGAGGGAACCTGGGGACGTAGTGCTGAGACACTTCTATTCCGTTCTTTCCGCCGAATTGCGTTTTAAGTCGCGCAGTGCCTCGTTAACAGAGTGTGAAATTACAAATATTTAATATTTTCATATAATGATAAATTACCGAGAACTTTATTAAAGTTGTCTAATAATAATTACAATCCCACGTTCTATATTCTTTTTTCATACCATTATGTATAGGTGATAAAATTTTTTTGGTACGTTTAAAACTACGACAGCAATTCCGACACAAACAAAACATTAATGTATGTAACTACTGTACTATAATTATTGAGAAAAGTCACATAGGTAATATTGTTTTTTTTTTGCATGAGGCCGTCGAGGCGCAGAGGCATAAAAGCGTAATTGTAACGCGACGGTTGTGGGTTGGGTCCCCACTTGACGCAATGAATTGCTATATATTAATATTTTCATTTCGTCGCTCTGGTGCCATTTAACACGCAATGCCCGAAAAATTTGGCGGAAAGTGGGGAACGAAGTGTCTTAACACTAGGTTACCTCTTCCTTACCTTGTGTATGTGAGATACAGCGTGAAGCACATTTATTTGACTTATTTAATATTTATTTAGGAGTTCTTACATTTTAATAAATCATATACAATCAAATTATATGCTTAAATGGTAGGCTGTACCAAAAAATATTATATTTGTATACAAATGTTTCTCTTAGTAATAATAATATATTTCTTAACCTAGAAAATAGAAAAACAGATAATCAAACCCACTACATCCGCCTTATACTTAAAATAAAAAATAAAATTGATTCACACTTTTCTTAATAAATCATATACAAACAAATTATATGCTTAAATGGTAGGCTGTACCAAAAAATATTATATTTGTATACAAATGTTTCTCTTAGTAATAATAATATATTTCTTAACCTAAAAAATAGAAAAACAGATAATCAAACCCACTACATCCGCCTTATACTTAAAATAAAAAATAAAATTGATTCACACTTTTCTTTTGAAAAAAAAAACAATCTTTACAAACCCATAGTGTATTGTGAAGGGCCCATTAAGAGAAGGTTAAGATATAAATCACGACGGCACGATTGCTACATCTCAACAGTTAGGTCGAGTAATGGCTCTTCTGAGCTCGTAAACTATCGTATACGTGAAAGCTACATAACCGTAGCAAAGCAGATTTATAAACCAAATATGTTCCTTGATGAAGACAACATGAATGTTGCCAAAATTAATCTTAAATATTTTTCATAGTCTAAAATCTTAATAATAATAATAATAATAGGAATTGTCGTAAGTTTGAGGTAATTGTGGTGGAGTGTGACAGTGTTTAAATGACACGGTTGTGAGTTTGATCCCCATTCATTTATTTATTTTATTTTTTACCATTTCCTCATTCTGGTAGACGAAATGTGGCTTGGGTTATGTTATTTAACACGCAATGATTGAAAATTTGTGTGGCTTTAGTTAAAACATAAATTTTAGTCTTAGAGAATCTTAAAGAACGTTAAGTTTATTTTTTTTCTACATCTCTAGTTCTCATTTTTTGTGAAACTAGAAAATCAGATAAATTCTGCGTTAACTTAAACACTTATGCTGGTAATACATTACTAAATACATTTTTTTCTTTACAGAGGTAAGACAATGGGAGGTTCCAGTGCAATCAATTACATGGTCTACATAAGAGGCAATAGACGTGACTACGACTTCTGGGCTGAGTTAGGCAATCACGGATGGAGCTACAAAGATGTAATATTAATTTAACTTAGATAACGCTGAAATCTGCGTAATATTTCTTAAGCTTCTTTTGTATATTTAGTTGTTCAAATGTTTATATACATATATAGTGTGGAACTAATTCATATTTATACGTTTCAGGTTTTACCTTATTTCAAGAAAGCAGAAAATAATAATGACATTGAATCACATGACAAATATTTTCACTCTGTGGGAGGACCCTTGAATGTAGAACGATTCAAGTATGTTGATGCTACCACACTAATGTTGGTAGAAGCTTTTAGAGAAAAAGGTCTCCCTATCAAAGATTTAAATAGAAATGATAATATTGGAACTGATTTAGCACAATCGACATCCAAAGATGGGAAAAGATTTTCGACAAATGTTGCTTATATCAAACCTATCAGAAATAAAAGGCGCAACCTTCGAATTGAAGTAGAAGCCTATGTTACAAAATTGATTATTGATCCTCATACTAAAACAGCACAAGGTGTAACTTATATAAAAAACGGCGTACAATATAATGTATATGCTAAAAAAGAAGTAATACTAAGTAGTGGGACAATAAACTCTCCGAAAATTCTTATGCTTTCCGGTATAGGACCAAAAGAACATCTAGAGAGTTTAAATATTCCCGTAATAGCAGATTTAAGGGTTGGCCATAATTTACAAGATCACGTGACCACTGACTCATTGATTATAAGTTTATCTAACAAAACATCAACTCAAGTGTCTGGGCAACAATTACTTAACGAACTTCGCAATTATAAGGAGCAATATCCTAGAAAGTCTGGTCCACTATCATCGACTTGTACTCTTAATAGTATCGCTTTCATCAAGACAAAATATGAACATGAATATGTCCCAGATATACAGTTTCATTTTGACGGTAGGAACGTTAAGGACTTCTTTGCAGATCCAACAACGTATATGGCAACTAGCATATTCCCCTTATCGTTCTACGATGGCATTGCTGCCAGACCTCTCTTGTTGACTCCCAAAAGTAGAGGTGTGATTTTATTAAATCAAACACATCCAGTATTTGGTCCACCGTTGATTTATCCGTCATTTTTCACGGTCAAAGAAGATATGGACATTTTAGTAGAAGGTATGCGTTATGCTGTATCATTGGAAGAAACGGAGGCGTTTAAGCTGAGCGGTGCTAAATTTGTTAGAAAACTTCTACCAGGATGTGCTCAATATGTTTGGGGGACTTATGATTACTTTGCTTGTCTACTTATACAGTACACAAGTACTATTTACCATCCCGTTGGAACTTGTAAGATGGGTCCCGAGTGGGACGAAGAAGCTGTCGTTGATCCACGATTAAGAGTCTATGGAATTGAAAACTTAAGAGTAATCGACGCGTCAGTAATGCCGAAAATAGTCAGAGGCAATACAAATGCACCCACCATCATGATCGCTGAAAAAGCATCAGATATGATTAAACGAGATCATTTATTATTAAATAAATTTTTATAATAATTGTAATTAGTATTTATTGCTAGAAAAATTGTAATTGTGAATAAATAATAATAATAAAATGAACTAACAAATTAATATTTAAGTTTATGATGAAATTATGTCAATATTAAGTAATTTATCTAATAAGTCATTTTTTATTAAGTGGTTACTTGTATTAATTATTATGTTTTTTTTCTTTTTTAGCTTCATGATGTATGCTGTAGGCAGAGGAAACCTGGAAACTTAGTGTTAGAAAACTCCCTTTTCCCATTAACACACTTCCATTCCTCAGTTTCCACCAAATTCTTAAAACAATGCTAACTCAACGCCGCGCTTTACCAGAACGACGAAATGAAAATATTAAATATTTCATTTCCCCAAGTAGGACTCGAAAACACAGCCGCTGCGTTTTATTTCGCCCGCTTGTCCCTTGCGCCACGACGGGCTCTGTTGTAGGACAGATAATATTGATTATAGGAACATATATATTTGTGATGTATGTTTATGGGATAACTATGATGTAGTTGCTTTATTTATTTATTGTTTTTGACTGTCGTTATCGTCTTTTATATACTTTTTTATTCATGTCAATGTGTATTTTTGCCAAAATATTATCGAGTTTACTAATATAAAAATGTATTAAATTATTAACATAAAACATTTCTTTTATTTATTATAAAATAAATTAAATTGTCCGTTTAAAAAGTACTTTTTTTTTATTTTAATTACGATGTATTTGAATAAATAGCGTTGTTTACATTACTTACATGACATTTTTAAAATAATCATAAATAATCAGTCCTGATTAATTTAAAAAATATGCTGATTGCCATGTGTATATATATTTATTTAATATTAATTGTAAGCGTATTTAGGAGATTTTTCTTAATATTTTAGTATTATAGATGACCATTATCTATAGTGGTTTAAGAATCATATTTTTTTTACATTTCTAAACAATAGTATTCTCTCTTGTGAAATGGTAATTTTAAGTAATTATCATCGGATTAACAACATAAATAAGTTGTAACAAGCGTAAAAAAATTTCGACGTATCTCGATAAGAACGTATGGCTTAGTTGATCAGAGCGCTTGAACGGTTTCCAAAGACGCGCGGGTTGAAATACGTAGCGTACGTAGGAGGCTACGATCGTTTTTATACGTTTTCTTAATTATTCGTATTTAAGGATTCAATTTTATATTTTGCTTGCAAAAAATGTAGTATTAGAAAAATGTTTAGTTACTTCATATACAGAGTGTGTACAAATAAAGTGTATATTATACAAATCAAATTAGAAAAGTTACCTCATTACATTTTATATTTATGTAAACGCGCCATCTATGAAATAATCTTAGATCAATGTCGTTATGACAATAGATCACTTAGATCGCAATATTTTTATTAGTTTAGCAAAATAGATGTCAGCACTGAAACTGATCTACTGTAATAAACTAAAACTACTAAATAATGTAATAAATATGTAAATAAAAAGTAAAATATAAAAATAGAGGGGCCTTTAGAAGCATTATTTTATTTAAGTTATATTTTTATTTATTTACCCGCTCCGGTAAAATTAAACTTTGGTTTCATTTTTGAACACAATATTGGCTGATTCCATTGTATATACGAGTATATAGTAATCGCAAATACAGTATCGATGTTACTGAAGGAAGGTCACATAGTAGGTAGATGCTGATGTAACCGAATAGCCAAAGCGAAAGAATTTTGCAGAGACCGTAACATTTGACGCCCTGTATTCACTAGATATCCCCGTAAAGCTAAAGAAAATTATTTTTACTATAGGCTCTTAAAGGAACTTGTATATTATATAAGTAACTTAGAATAGCATGCCAACCAACTTTATTTCTTTCTGAAGTTCATATATGAGGCATCGAGTTAAAACTAGTAATAAAGAAAGATAATATTGATATATAGGGGAGAGGGGGGCACATTCGAACGATTTTTAAACTTTGTGTCATATCTAAAAATTCTACAATTTTTAACTTCTTTACTATTTCACAATGCTTAGTTCAACTATTGTGCCACAAAATCGTAGCATCATATGTAGAAAAATATATAAGTTAAAGGCGCAATATCAACTTTAGTAGCAGTAGTCAAATGTTCAAAGCTGCCCCTTCCGGGGTAGCTTTGAACATATATGGGGCAGTTTTGAACTATCATCGAATTCAATGAAATTAAAAGGCTTTTAAGTAATTTTATCGAAAAACTTAACATTAGAAACGATGGAGGTCAAATTTCAGTACCATGTTAACTTAAAAAAAATATACCTAGTTTAATATTGCGATTGTACTAGTACTAGTGTTAAATAACTTTAATATTATTAATAGACTTTAAAAAAGTTAAAAAAAAAAAACAAAAAAGTAGCTTTGGCTTCGTAGAAGTAATTAACATTATGAGATCAATCATAGAATAAATCTAATATTATGAAAATAAAACAAAATATTTTTTAAATAAACAGCCTATCCTAATTTTAGCTTAGAAAAATTTAAAGGAAAACATGGATGTAGTACGTGACGTAACCAGCAACTGAAATTGGGGGAAGTAGTCTACGTAAGAAATAAAAATCAGCTTCACTTTTTTTCCCGCACACAGTACGGTAGGCAGAGGGAACCTAGTGCTAAGACACTCCGATCCCCAACTTTCTGCCGAATTCTGGAGGCATTGCATGTTGAGTGGCAGAACTCAATGCCGCGCTTAGCCTTGACACCAGAACGAAGAAATGGAAATATGAATTTCAGTAAATATTTCATCTTCTTGAGTGGGGATCGAACCCACAACCAGTCGGTTTTACAGTCACACTTCGTTCCGCTGCGCCACTTTCGCGGTATTTTTTTACATGTAATAATATTCAAAACTGCCCCCTTTATTCTGTTCAAAGCTGCCTCAGTGGTATTTGAAAATTACCAAACGTTTTTTTTTCAAGTAAAAGTTTAAAAATTGTAGTAATCTCTAGTTTATTGCATGATATATGAAACATTCTAACTAAAAGAGGAAAAAATAAGACCATATACCCTGAATTGGATCCCTGCGATCCTTACGCGTTTATTTAAAAATGCATAAAATTTTACTCAAAATCAAACACTCCTCGTAACTCAACAACTGTCTCTCATATATCAGCGGTGACAAGTGACACGTGTGCAGATTAGCGCTGCCACTACTCAAAAAAAATCTACCAAAATTTCTTTTTCAAATAGCTCTGTTAACACATATTTTCAAAGGTGCCCCTGTTCTAAGCTGCCCCCCTCTCCCCTACATATGTTTATATTTTCATTACTTAATTTCTCTGTGCATTTTTCTTATAACTTTAAAGACACGACGACGTGATAAAGGAGTCTGTAAACACCTCATTAAATGAGTACTTGATATCTGGTCACAATAATGCTATTAATAATTACTGTAACTGCTAATAAAATTTTAAAATGCCAAATCTATCTAAGATCTATATTACTGTAAGCTTTTATCTAAATTAATTTAGTAGTAACAACTGCTACTAGCTTGAAACTCATAAACCTTCACTTTTATAACGTTAGTAGAAAATATTGATCTAATTTTGAATTATCATATGATTGTATAAAAACCAAAAATAATTGTTACATAATAAAAAAAAATATAAACGGATACAACAATGATTTTTTTAATTGGATAATATAGTAAAGTTTTGTTATAAAATTTCCATATTTAAAGTAAAATTCAAAATATGACTCAATTATAACAACTCTTTTTCAATTTGCATTCACTGAATCAATATTACAACAAAAATGTCTTTGCATAGAAGAAAAAAACAAATAAAAATGTTCTTCAACGGTCATCTTGCGAAGATTTCAATGGATAGTAACATTAATGTTTAAGTCAGTTAAATACTGTACCACTCGATTCGGCAAGTCCTCGATGGATAGACAAGTTTCAAAACGGTGTAATACATTAATCTAGTTTAATGTTAAGTTTTATCTTTTACTATATAATTTTAATAATTTTATTTGTAAGTCTAGAGCAATTTGTTATTTTAGTGTTCAGTGCCAATATGAATTGGGTGCCAACGAATATAAGTAGCATATGTGCGGAGCAGTTAGCACCTTTGACACAGTGTTCTTCCACAGGACTACTGTTTTTAACATTAATCACTAAGCTTTTTAGTGGCATTACGTATAGTGTCCCAAAAAAGAAAATTAATTCAGGGAAAAAAAGTAATGCAACAAATCAAGATGAACTAGGAAGTAAGAAATGGAATATAAAAATCTCTAAAAGTGAAAGACCAAAACATGTTTATAATACCAATTTTGATAATGCTTTCAAAAATGTTAAATTTAATTATCAAAATCCATTTTTAAATTCAAATGATTTGGAAAAATCTGCGACTAAATCCAAAATTAAAAAGTTAAAAAAGAAAAATAAGTCGAATGCAAGATCAAAAACAAAACGTGAATATGATTTTATCGTAGTTGGTGCTGGATCTGCTGGCTGTGTGGTTGCCAGTCGTCTATCAGAAATAAAAAAGTGGAAGGTAAGTGAAGGGTAACCGTATTTTTTTAGCATCACGCTGTATCGTAAACCTAGTGTCAAGACACTCCGTTTTCTATTCTCTACTAATTATCACTTCTGCACCCCACGCAATTACTCAAGAATTCTTAATTTTCTGCTTGAGTCATGCGTATTAAGTAGCGCAACTCATCGCCGCGCTTTGCCAATAAACGTAAATGAAGACAACAAATCTGTGTATAACGGTAAATTACATACATATTTGTTCTCGTTTTAAATTATGTTGATTGCAATGTTATACTTTTCCCTTATTTTTTATGATCAGTGTTATATTTACTCCTAAATCATATTAACCTAAAGTAATTTATAAAAAATATAATTAGCTTCACGCTGTATCCCGCACACAGCAGGGTAGGCAAGGGGAACCTAGTGTTAAGATACTCCGTTCCCCACTTTCTGAATTCTGAAGGCATTACGTGTTGAGTGGCAGAACTCAACGCTGCGCTTTACATCGACACCTGAGCGAAGAAATGGAAATATAAATTTAAGTAAATATTTCGTCTCCTCGAGTGGGGATCGAACTCACAAGCAGTCGGTTTTACAGTCACACTTTGTCCCACTACGCCACGACTGGCCTCAAAAATATAATTAATAATTCTAATGTTTACTATAATATTTTAATTAATAAACTTTGGAAGAAAGTTTCACTTAGCTAATAAATAAGCAGTTTAAAGGGTTCTGGCCGGACAAACATGGAAAAGTTGGGCTTGTATTGGATTGTTTTTAATATGATTCTGTTGCTTTTTGTCCAAAATAGTGACACACCAATTTTTTTGTCTCTGACCCTTATAGTATGTGAGTCGTGGGCGTAGCACACATTGTGTCCCTACCCAAATTAAAAAAAAAAACAATCATATTCAAAACAATTCATTAAAAGCTAGTGTACGCTGTACGCTATACGCCCCAATATCCTTGAGATATTTTAAAATCCCAGAAGCTAGTGCTTAAACACTCCGTTCCCTTTAACACATTTCCATTTCCCACTTTCCGTCGAAATCTGGAGGTATTGCGTGTTGAGTGGTGGAACTCAGCGCCACAAATAATAAAAATAAATTATATGTATTATTAAAATATATTAGACGTGACATATTTCTTGCCTAAATACCTTAAAATTGCCATTATTTCTATAACGATAAATTATTTCATGTCGGCGTAGTTGAAAAGCAGTTAGTAAAATAAAAATATGATATGATATTATTAACAAAACAAATTTTATGGAACAATAATTATGATCTCAATATTTCGTGAAGATCTTGACATAATTGGCTTTTTTTTTATTACTGTTTATTACAATAGAGCAAATATAAACAGAATGCGATGACTGAGTAGTCACGCTCTAGATGCAAATGCTTAAAATGCTTAAAAACTTCTAAAAGCAACGGTTGACCGGTGGTTTTTTTTTGACACCACTTACAAAGTCAATACAGATAAACATTACTAGACTGTGGAAACGAAGGTATTAAATATTTCAAATTAAAAATTTTATATTTCTTAGTCCAATTCTCTATTGAGTTAATACTTTTTTCTTTTTTTCTAATTTTGTTTAAACAAAAATAAGTCGCACTGCAATTCATTTATCTAAGGTCTACAATATAAGCGGAAATTCACACAGCAGGGTAGGCAGAGAGTACTTATTGTTAAGACTCTCTGTTCGCCACTATCCGCCGAATTCTGGAGGCAGTGCATGTTGAGTGGCGGAACTCAACGCCGCGCTTTGCCTCTTTAAGAAAGTTTCGAAATGAAAATATTAAATATTTCATTTCCTCCAGCAGGATTGAATCCACAAGCTGATGCGCTTACAGTCGTGCGCTTGTGCTACGACTGGACTCACAATAATGTTTAGTTTTAAAATTAACATAATTGTTCCTTTGATTTGGTTATACAAAAAGGAACATTTACCGTTGAAGTGAATCCAAATGCTCAAAAATTGCAACTAATAGAAGGAAATGTTTTAATACTAGGTTCCCCATACCTCCCTCTTATATGCAGGACCGCATAAAGCTGAATACTGTTATTTTTTTTTGTTTATTTACTTGTCTTCAAAAATAATACATATGAATTATATTACATAGTAAATTAATGAAGTAGCATTTTGCTTCATAATTTTATATCTTACTTTGTTACTCGTAGTTGCAAGTTTATTTTCAATACTGCTCTGTTAATATTCGCTATAGTTTCTCTATGGATAGCAGAACTTTGCGAGATACAGCAGAAAGTTGTCCTGATTGGAATACAACAAACTTGTTAAGAAACTTTTTATAAACTCTAGATGCCTCTTGAATTTTTATTTCATCACTAAGATAAGATAAAATTCTATGTAACTATATAATATAAATAAGTAGGAAATAAAAACTGATAAATTAATTAAAACGATGATGACGACTGATGATGTTCCAAACATCAACAACAACATCATCAGCTTCACGCTGTGTCCCGCACACAGCAGGGTAGGCAGAGGGAACCTATTGTTAAGACACTCAGTTCCCCACTTTCTGCCGAATTCTGGAGGCATTGCGTGTTGAGTGGCAGCTCGCTCGCTTTGCCTCGACACCAGAGCGAAGAA
Source organism: Heliconius erato x Heliconius himera (assembly GCA_013421005.1). Classification (NCBI taxonomy): domain Eukaryota; kingdom Metazoa; phylum Arthropoda; class Insecta; order Lepidoptera; family Nymphalidae; genus Heliconius; species Heliconius erato x Heliconius himera. The sequence goes on along the minus strand of JAATLQ010037923.1, from coordinate 24,601 downwards.
ATAAATTTTAAATAAATATTTCATCTCCTCGAGTGGAGATCGAACCCACAACCAATCGGTTTTACAGTCACACTTTGTGCCACTGCGCCACGACTGGCCTCAATTTAGGAATATGGACAAAATAAATCCATACACTACATATAAAAAATTAAGAAAAAAAAAGTAACTTAAAGTTCATCATAACACGTTTAGGTTCTTCTTCTAGAAGCTGGTCCGGAAGAGCCAGATATAACTACGGTTCCATCCCTGGCACTGTCATTGGGAAGGTCCTCAATAGATTGGGGCTTTACAACTCAACCAGAAGCTCTTACTTGTCGTTCTGTTAGAGGACAACAGTGTCCTTGGATAAGGTAAATAAAATTTCATGAAACGAATAGTTCATTCTGTATGGAATTTGTATTATGTTTTAGATTACAACTTATTTGCTGATTTATTTAAATTGTTACCTGAATTGAAAAATGAACTAATGAACTTAAACTTATTATCTTATTGTTATCTTATTTAATAATGTGCCATATTTATTTTAATTATGAAATCAAGTCTTTAGATTTTTTTAATAATTGCAACAAAAAACAAAAAAAATGTGCTAAATTTATTTGTATTATTGAATTAAAAAAGAGTCTAAAAATTCTACAAAAATCTAATATTCTTTTCTCTCAATATTATTAGTGGTCGAACTATGGGAGGCTCCAGTTCTGTCAACTATATGGTGTATATGAGAGGAAACAGGCGCGATTACGATAACTGGGCAGAATTAGGTAACGAAGGATGGAGCTATGAAGAGGTAGAGTCATTTTTGTTATTATGTTTTATAACAAAACCATAGTTAATTTACAATTAGTCCAATGTAAGCTTAATTTTTTTAAGCTACGAAATTCCAGTTTCCAAAAAGTTCCAGGTCATATGATTTTAAAGATTAATAAAGAAGCCGGTCGTGGCACACAGGCACGAATTCGGTGAAAAGTGGGGAACGAAGTGTCTTCTTGCACACTTGCACTTGTGCGAGATACAGCGTTAAGCTGATTTATTTTGATTTAATAAATAAAGAGACACATAAATTTTACAAATTTTTACTCACATAACATTATTTTTTATTATTATATTTCAGGTTTTGCCTTATTTTAAAAAATCTGAGAATAATCGAGATGCTGAGTCTAAAGATACTTATATCCATTCTGTTGATGGACCTCTCACTGTCGAAAGATTTCCTTATACAGACATAAATACTATTCTGCTGGTTGAAGCTTTTAACGAAAAAGGTTTGCCAATAACAGATTTAACAAAAGAAGATAATTTTGGTACAGACATTGGCTTGTCTACTTCCGAAAACGGCAAGAGAGTATCTACAAACGTCGCCTTCATAAGACCCATTAGGAAAAATCGAAAAAATATTGATATAATAACTAATGCGTTCGTCACAAAAATTTTAATTAATCCAAAAACAAAAGAAGCAAAAGGTGTTGCATATGAAATAAATGGAATCCGTTATCGAGTATTTGCAAAAAAAGAGGTAATCATCAGCGGTGGAGCACTAAACTCGCCAAAACTTCTTATGTTATCGGGAATAGGTCCTAAAGAGTGCCTGAATAATTTTAATATACCTGTATTAAATAATTTGAAAGTAGGTCAAAATTTACAAGATCATGTAACAACTAACGCTCTCATTATGTCTCTTACAAATACCACATCAACTTCCGTTACTAGCTCAGGAATGTTAAATGAAATTCGTAGGTATAAAACGCAGTATCCTAACAATATCGGACCATTGGCCTCTACTAGTATCCTAAGTAGTATAGCATTTATAAAAACTAAGTATGCTTATGAAGACGTACCAGATATACAGTTTCATTTTGATGGTAGGAATGTAAAAGAATTTTATTCTGACCCTACTACATATTTGGCAACTAATATCTTACCGTTGGCGTTTTATGATGGTATTGCAGCGAGACCACTTCTGCTTGTACCAAAAAGTAAGGGATACATATTCTTAAACCAAACTGACCCAATTTATGGTCAACCTTTAATATATTCAAGATTTTTCACTATTCAAGAAGACGTAGACGTGTTAATCGAAGGTATGCGTTACGTAGTAGGCTTGGAAAACACAAAAGCGTTTAAAGCTATTGGGGCAAAATTTGTGAGAACACCAGTTCCTGGATGTACTCAGCATATATGGGGAAGTTATGAATATTTTAGATGTTTACTAATTGAATATACAACGACAATATATCATCCAGTAGGAACTTGTAAGATGGGACCTTCTTGGGATGAGGATGCTGTAGTTGATTCAAGATTAAGAGTTTACGGTATAAAAAATCTTAGGGTAGTCGACGGTTCTATAATGCCAGTTATAGTACGAGGCAATACAAACGCCCCTATAATTATGATTGCAGAGAAAGCTTCTGATCTGATCAAAGAAGACTGGTTATGATAGACGTTTTAATGACAGAAAATTTAATTGTCGTGTCTGCCAAAATTGGCTTGTGCCTATTTATTAAGCTTACTTTACAAATTTACTTGCAATAAACGTGTCGTAATAATATATTAGCACTGTTTGAAATATATTTTGGGAAAACAATATAAAACTCTGCATAGCGGATGTTAAAGAGGGCTTTTATCACACATCACTAAACGAAATGTTTATGATCCATATATCATACATTACAAAACAAAAGGACTCAAAAGCGAAATATATGAGAGTTTTGAATATTTCGAATCCTACATCTATTGTGAGTAAAACAAGAAAGTTTCGAACAAAGACCAACGGAATAATTTCTACGGCTGAGTCATCTAAGAACACGCTTGTGGCCATTACGTTTACACCAAAAAATTAATATATGTGATATAATGATAGTTATGTGTAATTAGAATATCTTGATAACTAATACATACACTGACTGACATACTCTTGGCTAACTAAGACATACACTGAAATGTAGCTTTCATACAAAACAAAAAAATGGTTCCAATAGTCCCAGAGATATTATATATATTGTGTTTAAATAAACGGACAAATAAACTTCTGCTTTATTATATTAGTACAAATAACATAATTAAAGCATTTATTTCAGTCGCAATAAAATATATTGTATGACGTTAGGTTCCGCCATTTCTTCCGCATTAATCTCTAAATATAATTATCGTAAGTTTTCATTGTTTGTACAATTTTCTCTGTACATAATATATACAAATATAGTAAAAAGAATGAACAATCATTTAATTTTATATTTTTTTACTGTTTTTAAATGTAATTTAATTAAAATCGTATTAATAATATATTTCATTTATATTTATTTATGTTTATTAATTTTAGCATTAGTTTTAAAATATATTATACATATTTAATAAAACTGTAAGTGTTTTATTGAAAATCGCGCGTTTCTTCGCCACAACTAAGACCCATCTGCTGTTGCTACACTCCCATTATCTGCCTTCATAAACCGCTGAGATGCAAACATTCTAGGCTAAGACTTTGTCCTTTAAACCAAAGTTTACATCTCTTTCCAATCAGAGTTATACAAAAGAGACGGAAAATCATCGACAAGCCTATGTAAACAGATCCATAAAATTTATACTGTCTTTAAACTTTGTCAAACTGCATTAAATACAGTGTGGAAGCATTTAAGATAAGGTCCACTTACTAAGAACTTTGTCTATTTCAATAATAATTACATAGTTTTAAACAGCGGTGGCGGTAGTAATAAAAGTTATCTTTGCTCATTTTGAACATTTTGCGGTGTACATATTTTTTTACAATTTTAAAATGTTATTCCACACTTTTAAGAAAACATATAAAAATTTAAACGTAGCGGGATTTGAACTCGTGCCTCTTAGAAACCGTCCAAGCGACCAACTAAGCCATACGTTCTCATCGGAAAGTCTTATATACTTGTTGCAACACATTTTTCTTTTCTAAGTGTGTAAAAACACTTTCAGATTGTAAAAAAAGAGATATTTAATATTTCCATTTCTTCGCTCTGGTGTCGAGGCAAAGTAAGGCTTTGAGTTTTGCGCGTTAAGTGGCGACTTAACCATTTTCGACCACATGTGTGTAAAGCTGGAAAAAAAATATTTAAAACCCTATAAAAAAAATTATGTGGCTAAATTAATCCATGCGTTTTTGTGGAGCAACATCGAAATTCTCATACGTTTCTTTTTACTATTTTTGTTTATAGCAGATATGTAGTGACAAATTTCCCATATGACGCGACCCCATACGATTTTTCCCTACTAAAAAGTGCTCAACGCGGCTAAAAAAGTTTTCACTTCGAAAATATTTCAGATTATTCGAAATTGTGATAAAAATATTATAAAATGAAACAATCGGAGTCAGTCGTGGCGCAGTGGCACAGGCGTGCGAGTAAAATATATCAGATTGTGGGTTCGATTCCCATTCGAGGAAATAAAATATTTAATTAAAGAAAATATTTTCATTTTCTCGTTCTGGCAAGACGCGGCGTTGAACATGCAAGGCCTCCAGAATTCGGCTAAAAGTGGATAACGGGGTAACTTAACACTAGGTTCCCTCTACCTACCCTGCTATTTGCGACATCGCGTGAAGCTGAAACAATAATGTAAAAATCGAGAATATACAGATACACCCAAAAAAAATTTAGTATTAATCTAGTTTAAGACTGTGTTTATGACGTTTGAAATTAACTAATATTTTCTTGATTAAATTGTTATCAATTAAGACATCTTAATAGAACTTTCATAATTTTGTTACTTAATTAAGTATAATTTATAAGCTCAAGCATTTTGAAATTAAGTTTTCATTAATATAATTTAAAAGATAATTGAAATTATTAGAACTAATGAATATGTTTAAACATTTTTAAAGTGTTATTCCACACTTAGGAAAGAAAAATACTTATTTAGAAAACGTATAAAAAAAAAGTCGAGTCCCGCTGCGTTCAAATTTTTATACGTTTTCTAAATAAGAATTAATGAATTTACTAATATATATTATATATAGGGTATATTACTAATATATATTATATTCCCGTATAACTACAATTATAAAATTAGGTATTAAGTGAATTTATAATATAAATAAATGAAAAAAATAGAAGATAAAAATTTATATTACAGATCAAAACTATTACAAATTTATATTTGTAGTTTATATCGTACAAAATGGATGCATACGCCCATAAAATTTGTTAACTTTTATAATTTGTACTTCCCGTTCACCTAAATCCTGAAATTGGTACAAATCTCTCGGTGGGCGCGCCTGACTCGCACTTGACCAGTTTTTTTATTACTACACACACCCATAGTGTTGAGTTTAACTTCCACAGAATTCGGACTGTACCGTATAGTATAAAAGTCCCGACTAAAGAATCCCATACAATTTTACAGTTTAACAGTATAGCTTTAATACGACACAATAAATTCTGCATAGTACATTAAGCGAGTTTAAAACAAGTTAAACTTTAACTCCATAGTAAGTTGCAACCCACATACACCTGTATGACACGGGATATAATAGTCTTACTAATAGATTATAACAAAGTTGTTTGGATTTCTGCACGCTTATACAAGAGCTTTTGAACTGTATCAACATATAAACATAGTGCAAGTTATAATTATATAATTATAATATAATGTAATATTAGTCGTTGCGCGCAATTTCATTTTCGCGGAACTTAAGATCCGGTTTCCCGTATAGCCCAAGTTTTTTTTGGTCCATTTCTGACAATAATATCTTTTTTTTTTAGTTAAATTTGCATTAGATATGTGCACGACAAATGCACGAATAACTCAATGTCACGCCAACCGATTCCGATAATCCTTTTTTTTATTTGAAAGGATACACTTCAAGGATAGTTTGGGGAAAGTTTGGTTAGGTTCTGATTATGAGTAGCGGTTGAAATTACCCCAGTTGTATTTTTTTGGTAAAAACTATAACTGTAATAGTCACAAGGAAAATCATTGTTAAAATGGGTGTCAGAAGTGATATTCCTCATCGTTGCATTTCTTTCCGACCAACTTCAAAAAAGGGAGAGGTTCCCAATTCGCCTGAATATTTTTTATATATATTATTGTCAATATTCCAATTGTGCCTACTATACACAATAATACCTAATTAATTCCTATGAATTTTACATAGGACAAAAACTTGAAAAGCATCCTTTTAAAGCCTACTTATCCCTTAAAATCGTAAAATAAATTATTAAAAAAAGAAATAAATTAGCTTCACGCTGTATCCCGCACACAGCAGGGTAGGCAGTGGGAACCTAGTAAGACACTCCGTTCCCGTTCCACTTCTATTTCCCATTAATTTGAAAAGGGAAAAACATTACAAAAATCATTGTCTATTACCAATGTAAGAGAAATACGAGTATATACAGGTGTAGCTGGACCGATCGACGGATTAAAAGTAGTCTATGGGTAGGGGACCTCAGTACTTAGTTTTTCGGCAGATATTAACCTCAAATTCTAAGCTAAGCGTGAAGCTGATTTAATAGGCACTAAATTTAAAGTACTCGATAAGCGCGCTGCATACATAAAGAACAAGAAAGCTATTCAGATTAGTAAGTAAATAATCGAGTAGTTCAAACGGGTGAAACCACGAGCGGGTCGCTAATATAAGTAATTCAATCTAATACTTAAACATTGTTATAAAATATTGAAAGTGACAAAATCAAGAGAGGTGTTAGGCAAATTGAATATTTATAAGAGGGCTCATTTGCAAAGTTAATCTTTAATTATTCTAATTTCTTATTGTTTAGTGGCGGTTCACTTTTGCTCTAAGAAAATTTAATATTCAGAATTGCGAATTCGTTATAATTTATTTCATTATATTATATCGTTATGAACAAACAGAAAGTTTGGATCGATTCACAATTTTGTACTTTAATAGAAAATTGAGAAGCAAATATGTACTTTGAAGAAAGCTTTGCAAGGATTTATTGAAGGAAATGTATTATTATATTTGATTAGAGGCCAGTGGCGCAGGGGCACAAGGGTATGACTGTAAGCGCGACAGGTTGTGAGTTCAATTCAACAAAATGAAGTATTTCCTATTTTAATTTTGAATTCTATTAATTTTGATTCTATTTTTAATGAAGATTATACATTACATATTGAAATTGAATAAGTTAACAGTCAATAGTATGGTTTTGTGTTGAAATTCTACTTTAATTAATATTTTCCTTTTTTTTTATAACTTTCACGCTCTATCCTATAACTAATACTACACTAACATGTTAAGGGTTGCTGGTGCCTATGATAGGTAGATTATTCTCATTAGTATGGGGTTCAATTACGATTCAAAATAATATCGATAAAAAAAATATTATAATATTTATCTTATCAACCCATAGAAACTTTAAGTCACAGTTTAACTATTTCTAGAACACTAAGAACAAATAAAGTTAGAAATTCGAAGGAAACTCAAGCACACACCAGAGGATGGTTAACACATAAAATAGCGGTCGCAATGTAAAATGAGCAAAGTGCTGGACTATTAAGGTCTCTTCTGCTATAGGGATGGAACATGCCGATCAGATATCGATAAAAATTTTTAACTTAGAATAATATATTATCTTCGTATCGTATCCTCGAGCAATGAAGAACATTACTAGATATATTTACCCAAATGACTAACTAAGATTTTTTTTATCTTCACATCTCAATATTTTTTTTTAATTATTTTTTTATTAATATTCCCTCTTTACTAAATGAAATATTAAATATTTATTGAAATTTATATTTTCATTCCTTCGCTCTGGTGTCGAGGCAAAAAGTGCGGCGTTGAGTCCCGTCATTCAATACGCAATGCCTTCAGAATTCGGCAGAAAATATGTAGTCTTAACACTGAGTTCTCTCTGCCTACCCTGCTGCGTGCATGACACAGCGTGAAGCTGATTTTTTTTAATGCCTTCTATGTTGTATATTTATTTTACATTCATAGATATTATACGTTGGGGGTGCAAATAAATAAAGCAGAGCAAGCGTATATAAATTTCAAAATAGCTCGACAAGAACGTATGGATTAATTAGTTATATCACTAAGAGACTTTCCAAGATATGTGTGTTTGAGTCCAGTTAATTTAATTTAATGGACGAGAAATGTAATATTTTTATGATTTAAATTTAAAACTGAAAATATTTTTTATTCAAATAAACTTTTGCACGCAGTTTTGAATAGAAGAATGAACATAAAGTTACCACCGCACCGGCTCGCAAGGCAGTTCTCCTGGAAAGAGTCAGCAAAAAACATAACAGTTGCACTTTTCAATGAAAGGTACAATTTTATAATTTAATACAACAATACAATGGTAGACATCCGGTATAAAATTCAAATTATTTTTATTCCATCTATGTTTATCCTACAAATATTCTTAGAAATAGTTATTAGATTTCCTAATTTTTTTTTTATTACAATGACTTTAAATTTCTGCAGTTTTAAATTTAAAATACATTTATATATTTTCTAGCTAAGCTTTGTATAATAAGATTTAATGCAAAGTAGCTATAACCTTATAGGTTCGTAATATATTTTCCCGCACAAAGCAGAGTAGGCAGCGGGAATCTGGGAACATAATATTAAACCACTCCTTTGCCATTAAGATTTTCCACTTTCCACTAAATTTACAAGGTATTGCTTTTTGAGTGGCGAAACTCAAAACCAGACTGTACCTCGTTTAAAGAAAAAAAATATAATTTCTCGAATGGGAATGGAACCCACAACCACAACGCTTACAATGCCACTCTTACGTCCCTGCGCCACAGCGGCCTCAAAAAAGTTATCGATACAAAAAATCCCAGCACTAAAATGCATTTGCTTCCAATGGTCTCAGGTTAGACACAAATAGGTGTGGAACAAACAAAGTGCAATGTTCAAATCTCTATTAGACTGCTGATAGTCTCCCAGAGCGACGGTGACGTTGCTTAGGACACTTGCTTGTAGCTATTTGTAATTTTAAAAATGGAAATGGAAATGTAAAGTAAATTAGTAATTTTTTGGTGTGAAAAAAGATTTTTTTTTAATTATTCTATATTTAAATTAACTACGATATATAATTTTAAGTTTCATTAAGAGTAATACTTATGTTATACGTTGTATGTTTTAATTCTCATTATTTCAAAAATTTCTCCATTTCATCTAGCCAATGACGGGGCTAAATATGCAAAGTTGACTGCCAACTTTCACTAGTTAGAAAGGCACTATAAAAAAAAGGATATCTCTAGACCAAGATCTCTCTAATCTTAAATGTTTATTTATGAAAACGCTTTTTTTTATAAAAAAAATGTACTTAAATATTAAGCAATTCGTATGTACCTTTATAATAATTTTAAATAACTTCTATTCAAAACTTTAAATAAGCTTTTCAAACTTCCTTTACTTTTTAATATAAAGAATTGTAACCGTCTAACAAAGTGAAACTTGGAAATTCATCATTTACATTAATTCTAGAACTGTGGACGACTCCGAACGACAAAAGGATCTAAAATTAGAGTACCTGAGTTCATTTAAATTTCATATCGTAGCTGCATTCCGCGGGATTTGAACAGGAACGAAATATAATAGCTTAATCTAAATCATTTGTATGGTTTATATATTCCTTATTTCGAAAGTTTGCCAGTTTTATTCGAGTAAAGTTGCTTTACAGTATATATAACTTTACAGTTACTTACCTCTTGCTATTTATCGAAGAACAAAGAAAAAAAACTATTGAATGAATAATAGTTTGCAGAACTAAAACAAAATCCTTCAACAAAAATATTTTTTTTTAGAAAACATTTTGAACGTTGCGAAATTTGAACACGCGTCTCTTGTGAACTGTCAAACTGCTCTAACCACTAAGACATGTTCTCAAAAAAAATTTACTTAGCGGGATTTGAAACTGTGCATTTTATATTTTTCTTTAGTAAATATGGAATAACAGTATAAAAATGCTAACAATATTTTCCTCCAACAGCTCCTCTGTAACTGTTAACAACAATTCTAATCGAACTTTAACATAATAATATTCTTTACTCGTACATTTGAACACAGTGTAAAATAACTTATATGTATGCAAGTTAAATAAAAATAGCTTCGCATCGTCGCTTTCAAATTGGAATTTCTAGTACCTACATCTAAATAAAATATATCGTCCATGTTACATGTATAAATTACGAGACACTAACATTTAGCACTGTGAATATCGTATTGGTACCACTATATAATATAAATAATAAAGAGGAAGAATTTGTTTGTTTGTTTGTTTGTTTGTTTGTTTGTTTGTTTATTTGTTTGCTTGAGCGCTAAGATCTCTGGATTTACTTATCTGATTTACTTTTTTTTATTTTGTATGAAAGCTACATTCCTAGGAAGTGCTATAGGCTATATAATATTGCTATGTATTCTTAATTTGACGTAACGAAGAAATAATAATTATGAACGCCATCGAATTATTTTAAGCGCATAAATAACAAATATATTGAGGTCGTAAACAAGACAAGGCATTTGGAAAAAAATGATAGTAGGTTCGATTACATATCGAGGTAATGCTTGTGGTAAAATTTTTATTCTGCAGACATTATCAGTAAATACTGAACTCTATGCAGAGTGAAGCGATGAGTGCTACTGCACAAAACAAAAAAAATCCAATGTTTCTGGAGCCTATTTGTATGACAAAAATATTATATTTTATTAGTTCTAAAAAAAGCCGCCACACCTTATATCTATCTTTTATAAATAAGTCACAGTGAGGCCAGTCGTGGCGCACAAAGTGTGCCTGTAAATCGACTGGTTGTGGATTCGATACCCACTCGAGGAGATGAAATATTTGTTTACATTCATATTTTCATTCCTTCGCTCCGGTTTCGAGGGAAAAACGCGGCGTTAAGTTCCGCCACTAAACACGCAATGCCTCCAGAAATTGTCGGAAAGTGGGGAACAGAGTGTCTTAACACTAGATTCCCTCTGCCTACCCTGTTGTATGCGGGATACAGCGTGAAGCTGCAAAAAAAAAAGTAAGCGACTACTACTACTAGCTTCACGCTCTATTCCTAGCGGGATAGTCAGAGAGAACGGAGCGCCAAACGCTAAGGTTTGCACGCTACTTATTTCATTATATAGACACAACAATATAAGCCAGCGGTGAAACATCGTAAGTAGTAAAGTACCAGGAATAGTTTAAAACAGCTTAAACTTCAACTTCCCTATTACATACACTCACCTACACGATGCAAAGATACCATGCTTTACTAATAGATTAATACAAAGTTGTACGAGCTTTTTGAATTAAAGTTTGTAAACTTTGAGCTTTTGCTTTACATTTACTGTTTTATTGCGAAAATGAATGTATTTTTTGATGTTTATTGAGATGGAGGATTTTTTTTCAGTTTCACGCTGTATCACGCGTGCAACAGGGTAGGCAAAGGGAGTGGTAGGACACTTCGCTCCCCACTTTCTACTGAACTCTGGAGGCATTGTGGGTTGAGAGGCAGAACTCAACTCTGCGCTTTAGCTTGAAACCAGAGCGAAGAAATAAAAATATTAAATAATTCATTTTCTCAAGTGGAAATCGAACTTACAACCTGTCGCGTTTGTAGTCACACTGTTGTGCCTCTTTTAATTAATTGGTATTGTACCTACTTGATTGTTTTCTTAAATATCTTTGTTTTCTTCAGTGGGGCATTAGGTTAAATACCATTCTATTTAAAAAAATTCTTTAAAAACACAACAATCTCAAATTCAACTCACTCTCCGCCCAATTTTCAAGACATTGCATATTAAGTGGTGGATCTCAACGCTACTCGTTGTTTTGTTAGAAAAGAGAGAAAAATAAAACATTAAATTGATCACATTATCGCCACGGCGGACATATTTACAAAATATTATATTTGCATTGGATTTTCAAATTTAAGTTGAGTGGCGGAATACGAATCGGGGTTAAATTCCGCCACTCAACACGCAACGCCTCCGCAATGCCGGACACGGGATAATGAAGGTGTCTTAATAGGAACGGAGAGTCTTACCACTAGGTTCCCAAGTTCCTCTGAATACCCTGCGATGTGCACCATACACTGTGAAGCTGTTATACATTAAAAATACATGAAACAAAAAAAGTAAAGACAATTTAAAAATATCCCAAGATGTAGCGGCTTCACTTTATAAAAAGGAAGCAAGGTGAAAAATCGCATCATCTGTCGCAGTAAATCTTGCGGTGGACGAGATAAAGAGAAACAATGCGCTGCCGTGTCCCTAATTGTATACTCTTGTTGAGGGGTTAAGGAAGTGCTGGGACGGAGGAAAGATATGTGCACATTTTAGATATATATATTATATGAATATAAAGGTGTATGCTTGTTCGCGATTACTGTGGCTTCGAATTCTACTTGGATGATATTATTTTTTTTTTAATATTTTGTCTTTGCTCTGGTAAATTTATTTTGACCTTCCGGCATGTTTTAGTCGTAAGAAACCCTAATGTTATAGTAGGCCACACAGTATATAGAAAACTCGCGCACTAAAATAGATGCCCCAATGGTGTATCTGGCGCTCTGACCACTAAGCTTGGCTCCTGGTCGGTTTCCAGGAGGCGCGGGTTCGAGTCCCGTTACGTTTAAATTTTTATACGTTTTCTAAATATATATATCTATCAATGAACTGCCTTGCTTGCTACTTATTTTGCGTGCATGATACAACATGATCAATTTAAGAAAAACATGTTTTTTTTTAAATCACAGACAGACACTTCAATTTTAATTATATATATATATTTTAAAAAACTTAAACACCTCAACCGTTTTCGAGAATCTAAGTTACATTTTGAAATTTTCACAATTTTAAGCAAAGTGAAATGGTCTTGTATAAAGTAAGTAAAGCTAAGATTAAAAGAAACTCCTGAATATTTATCGTTCTTGCGCCTAATTTGCAAGATATTAATTCTGCTTGTATAAAGAAACCATTATATCTGTTGAGATAAGGAATTCTTATAATGATTGTTTAAGCTACATTATCATATAAAAAAACAAAAGCGATTGTAGCGTGTTAAGACAGCTACTGACTGTAAATATGCGATAGTTGTTGCATTCAATTCCCACTCAGGAAATAAGTATATGTACACATATATTTTTTACGCTCTGGTAATACGACAAAGCACGGCGTTGAGATCCGCCACTCAACTCGCAATGTCTCGTGACTTGCTACCCCGGGTGGTAATCAAACTCACAACCATCGCGCTTACAGTCAGATAATGCAGAGTAAATTAAAAAAAAATCCGAAGGATTTCAATCCACATCCAATCATACCAATACTAAAAAACTAAAAATACTTACTATTGCACCATATCGCAAAATTTTATTATAAAACGCTTTTTACTTAAAAATATTAAGAAAGTTAACTGTATTAACAAGAAATATTCGTCTGTGGACAGTTTAATCTTGACTTTTTTTTCTTAAATCTTTGAAAGCCAAACAAAACGGGATATTAAGGCGTAGACGTTTGGAGACGGCCTCACATAAATTTTCCGGTAGCTTTCCTCCGTTTACTTGAGGTAAGTATTGTAGTCCTTCAAATTTATAGCGCTATAAAATCTATTTTATTTTTTTCTTGCATAATATTAAGTTATACGCTCAAGCTACTTCTTAAGGTGAAACTTGAAGGAACTTAGCGCGGCACTTTGCGACTCTCGTTTTCAAGCGAGGAAATAAAAATATTAAATATTTCACACCACCGAGTTGGATTCGAATCCACAACTGTCACGTTTATATCTCATATTTTTTCTACTTCGCTATTATTATGACAAGGCCAGTCGTGGCGCAGGGGCACACAGTGTGACAGTTAAATTGAATAATTGTAGGTTCGATCCCCACTCAAGGAATTGAAATATTTATTGACATTTATATTTTCATTTCTTCGCTCTGGTGTCGAGACAAAGAGCGGCTTTGTGTTCCGCCACTCCATAACTCAGCGGAAAGTAGAGGACGGAATGTCTTAACACTAGGTTCCTTCTGCCGACCCTTCTGTGTGCGGGATACAGCGTGAAGCTGACAAGGCAACGTAATAAAACTGTTAATTCTAAACTTCGCAGGCGATTTATTTTTATTTAATATTGTGTTTGTTTCGAATTATTATGGTTGAGCAACTCTTGTTAAAATAAAAATGATGGCGCAATAATCTGACTATCCCGTCCGAAGTAAATTTTTATTTGAAATATTTTTATTTTCTCGATCTAATTAGGCTAAAACTAGAGTGATTTTTATTATCTTCACCATAACTATAGTGCCAACAAAAAGGATTATATTACATTACATTAATCTTTATAGTCGGCTGATGAGTCGTGGCCGTTTTCTAAAATTTTGTATATTTTTGAAAAATAAAAAAATCTAATTGCGCAGCTACCTTCAGGGGGACCACCACTCCTCTACCCTACTGTACTAGTTATACAAAATGTAAATGATAAAATACAATCATGTCATACAACAGATGACACTTATATTGTTTAATTGCGGTTTTGAGCGCGTGTGAATATCCATTTATTTAGTAACCACTAAATATTATTTATTACCTTTGTATAAAAATATAAATATATAAAAGTAATTTATTTATGATTTATTTCGATCGGTCTTTCGTCTGAACGTCGTGGTCATGGTGGGATATATGTAATTCAGGAACAGAGTCTAGAATTTTGGTTTCATAAGTTGATTAGATCAGCATTTTCTAAATACTTTGAGGTTTACTAGGTTTCTCCTACCCTGCTTTATGCGGAATAAAGCGTGTACCTAAAAGTACTACTATAAGTTTCCAGTTCACTCGGAAAGTGGAAAACGGAGTGTCTTAACACTAGGTTTTTTCTACTTTAGAATAAAACCATTACATATTTTTGCCGAACCCAATTCAACTGAAAAATGTTGTAAAATATAGACAAATGCACAGAAATTTACAGCTTCAGCATCATAATATAAGTTATCGTCGATATTTTATCGATTCCGAGAACAAATGACACGCTATTACGTTAACGACAAAAACTAAGTGCAAGTGGGATTTAGGCTGAATCAATGGGATCCAGTGCGGATTCGATATATCAACGTTAAAACATTACATTTAAGGGATGAAAAAAATATTGAAATAAACCACGTTTCTGTGGTGCGCTGGGGACCTATTGAATTTTTTTAATGTGCTATAATTTGAATTAAAATCTTATTAAAATTGTCGTTTATGATTATTTTTTCTTATATTCTGCATATAGATTGGCGCAGCATGTGACTATACACGTGATTATTGTGTAATCGATTTCCGCTCGGGAGAATAAATTATTTGTACTTCCTCGCTCTGGCAACAAGACAAAGTGCGGCGTTGAGTTCCCTCATTTAATGTCTTACCAATGTGACAATTGGGCAAAATATGGAGAACGAGCGGCCAAATACTAGATTCTCTCTGCCTACCTCCCATCTATATGCGGGATAATATAGGATAGAAAAATGTAGTTACCTATTAAAACCTTTCATCTGTAAACAATACAACAAGAAAATCCGCAATAACTTAATTAGATTAGGTGACTTCAATATTAGTGAACCAAGATAGTCGGTACGGTCTGACGAGCATCTTGCTATTCAGAATGCGTCTGATAATAACCTACTTTTACAATTATTCGCATTTAGGTCATTTACTGGATTGAGTCAATACAATTCCATCTCATTCATTCAAAACATTAGGCTATTGGATCTCGGTTTAATCCAATTCCAATTACGTAGTTGATAGCACTGACCCATTATCAACCAACTAAAAGAGTGTACACCAATAACAAATTTCCAGCTTGGTATTCTAGATGCTCAATAAAACTAGTCAATAAAAAACTTAAAATATATACAACCACTCAACGTATTGAGTCAACGTATTGAGAAAAAAAATCGTAAAAACAAAACAGACAAAAGGACCGATAAAAAATGTAACATTTTTATTTTTAAATAATTTTATTTTATAACATTAGCAGGAATACGTGTCACGGGTTAAATATTCTCATTTTCCTCTAAGGATCGTATAAAGAGGGCAATAACAATCAGGAAGTATAATTATAGCGGAAATAATAAACATAACGTTCTAACCTCAAGGGGCACACTCGGTCCGAAACCCGACCTTAAATATAATGTAAGTATGTATTGAAATCTTATACAAAAGATAACATTGGTTACAGCATTTTCTCTTGATAGTACATTTTTTCTTTAGCTTCACATTGTATTCCGCACATTGCAAAGTAGGCAGGGGAACCTGGGAACTAGTGTTAAGACACTTTGATTCCATTGAGACATTTCCGTTCCCCACTTTCCGCCGGATTTTGGAGACATTACGTATAATGTGAAAAATAATGTTACATTCTTTATCGGTCCTTTTGCCTTTTTTTTTTTTTTTTTTTATGGAAAAGACAAGGCAAACGAGCGTTCGGGTCACCTGATGGTAAGTGATCACCGCCGCCCACGACCCCGTGCAACACCAGAGGAGCTGCAGGTGCGTTGCCTGCCTGTAAGGTGGTTTGGGCTCCGGAGCCCGGCATTACCTGATGCGAAACGCAGTGGCATAAAGCCACTACTTCACGCCGGTTTTAAATGCCGGGGGTGGTAAAGATCCGGTCGAGTCTGCCCATGCGTGTTACCATTGCTGGCGACGTGACTCTACCACACGTACTTTAGTCGCCTCTTACGACACCACCAGTACCAGGATGATCCTATTCTAGGCCGGGATCACACGGCCAAATAATAATAATAAACGGCCTGTTTTGTTTTTACGAATCTTTTTATTTTTTGGAGGAGTAAGCAAAAAAAATGGAATGGTGTTCTCACAGAAACAAATGCCAATTTAAACCACATAAGAATTTAGATGCGATGCATTACCCTAGCGCATACATGAGCAAAAAGAATCTAGTACCAAGACACCCAGTTTTCCGCATTGCACCCTAATTCGAGACATTTCAAGATGAGTGGCGGGGCGCGACGTCACATTTAGTCTTTCTTAAAAGAGCAGGGAAATGAAAATAATTCTCTTTCTCCATTGATGTTCCCATCAGATGTTTCCATCCCAATGCTTTGATGATTCATGCTCGATAGTCTGAAGTATTATTTTAAAATACATTATTATTTAGATTTATTAAGGGAAACAGCGTGCGACTATAAACACGACAGTTATGGGTTCGAATCCCACTTGGGGGAACGAAATATTTAATATTTTCTTCTCTAGCTCTGGTAACGTCGTTGAGTTCCGCCACTCAACACGTAAGTAGAGAACGAACGTATCTCTTAGGAACGGACGGTCTTAATATTAGATTATCTAATTCCCTCGGCCTATGCTAGGTACATACAGCGTGAAGCTAAAAAATATATATTTATTTTCTACGAAATTAGATTAGATTGGTGGTATTATAAGTGACAATAAATCTTTCAATGACTCTTCTTGTAGTTACTGCAAACTATAAAGAACAACGTGTATTACTTATTTAATAGCATTAAAATGTAGTGACTAGATATCATCTAATAAATATTGGTCTTAACTAAAAAAATTCTTACTTTCACCCATTATCTTTAAGCAAGGGAAAGATAGTGACCCTAGTGACAAGACACTCCGTTCTCTACTTTTTGTACAAGGTAGGTTATATATTGAAAAGAAAATAAAAAAATAATATTATTTGAGCCCAGTCGTGGCGCAGCGGCACGAAGTGTGACTGTAAAACCAACTGGTTGTGGGTCCGATCCCCACTCGAGGAGATGACATATTTATTAAATTTATATTTTCCATTTCTTCGCTCTGGTGTAGAGGTTAAGCGCAGCGTTGAGTTCTGCCACTCATCACGCAATGCCTCTGTGTTTTAACACTAGGTTCCCTCTGCCTACCCTGCTGTGTGGGGGATACAGCGTTAAGCTGATAAAAAAATGATTTTATATATAAATACTTTATTTATAGAGCCTATTATAAAATAGAACTACATTTATACTCAAATAGCTTTGTGTGCAGCTTATGGTTAGCATACCTTGGTTTTGGTAAGCCTATAGGATAAAGCGGTATATAGATTTTCCTTCAAATATTGAATATAGTATGGAATTGTTGTGTTCAAACATATGTAACTATAGTAATATCGATGATTGGAACCGAATATATGCAAATATAGTTATGAGAGAGAAATTGAAATTATTTTAATCGTTTTTACTATTATTAATAGTATTATTTTATAGCAAATGAAATTGAACACCATAAATGTTAGTAAATAATAATAAATAATAACGACATCATGGTTTAAAAAGACTTTATACAGTAATAGTTAGTTTGAATCCCTCTGAGAAAATAAAAAAAACAGAATACTTTTTATTAAGATCTCCGTTCTCATTAAGACATTTTTGTTCCCCACTTTCCACCGCATTCTCGAAACATTGAGCACGGCGTTGAGTTTCGTCATTTAACAGAATCAACGCCGCGCTTTGCCTTGTTACCAGAGTGAACAAAAAGAATATGAAATATTTCATTTCTCCAAGTGGGGATCGAACTCACAACCATCGCGCTTACAGTCGCACGCTTGTGCCCCATGCAGGAAATGCGCGAAAAAAATAAAAAATTATCCAAACATCTTTTTTTTCCATGGCCATGAATAGTTATGTACCACGTGCCATCAATAATATCTAAGAGAGTATATAACTCTAAAAACGTTATGAGAATTCTCTCAAACTTTAATGGTTTTCTCACATTGACCTGTTACTTTTTATGATTTTTTTTTGCTTTGCACACACTCGTTTGGACACTCCATTACCCATTTTCCGCCGAATTCTGGAGAATTATTGGCTTCGTTACCGAATTGAATTGAATATATTAAATTAAAAATTAAATTAAATCAGCTTCACGCTGTATCCCGCACACAGCAGGGTAGGCAGAGAGAACCTAGTGTTAAGACACTCCGTTCCCCACTTTCTGCCGAATTCTGGAGGCATTGCGTGTTGCGTGGCAGAACTCAACGCCGCGCTTAACCTCGACACCAGAGCGAAGAAATGGAAATATAAATTTAAGTAAATATTTCATCTCCTCGAGTGAGGATCGAACCCACAACCAGTTGGTTTTACAGTCGCACCTCGTACCGCTGCGCCACGACTGGCCTCAATGAATATATTAAATATTTTATTTCCCCGTGTGGGAATCAAACCCACAAGCGTAGCAATTACAGTCGCACCGTTGTGTCCCTGCACCACGACTGGCTCGAAAGGTAAAGCCTCGAGGGGTAGTGAATCATTCTCATTTTTGCTCTCAGGCAAGACAAAGCGGAGCATTTAGTCCGGACACTCAACATACAATATCTTGATCTTTGGGCGGAAAGAACGGAGTGACATGACACTGAGTTCTCCCTATATAATATAAAGGAAAAATAAAAAAAGAACTAGCAAATTATACCTTTTTCAACCACTTGTATTAAAATTGAGTATCTGAAATTATGACGAATCACCTAACTATAAAGCTCGTGAGAACTTTTAAAAAATATTATGTTTTATATACATAGTTACCATTTAGTAGTATTTAATATGGAGGAAAAGTGGATAATAGAGTCCTTTCACTGCGTTCTCGCCGTCTACGTAAAAGAGAAATGAATAAAGTTAAATTAAATATATAAATATTTTCCTTTTTCATCCACCCTTTCCCGTCAGTGTGAAGTGTGGCCTATAGGTATGCTTTACTTTACGGCACACGTTGGCATATAGAATTTATGGCGGTTTGGGTAATTTAGAAGGGATAAGTTCTTTATTTTATGATCGTTTTGAGTTAAAGCTGTTTACTTGTTTGCATCTTGTGTTTTTGTTGTATGAGAAATGATTTTACATTACTTGCCTTTTTTAAAATATGGATATAATTGTATGTTATATAAATATGTATTCGATTTTTTTTATATATGTTTTTTTAGCTTCATGCTATATCACTCCCATAGGGTAGGGTGGGCAGAAGGAACCCGGGAACCTAGTGTTAAGATATTTCGTTCCACATTAAAATACTTCAGTTCTCCACTTTCCGCATAATTCTGGTCGCATTGCATGTTGAGTGGCGGATTCAACAGAACAACTTACTTTCTTTGCGTTGAAGAAAGTTGCGGGAATTTTTTGTTGTTACCAGAACAAGGAAACCAAAATATTGAATTATTAACTCCCCAGTGAGGGAATCGAACCCACAATCATCGCATTTACAGCTTGTTCCCTCTGCCTCCCGCCCCTGTTATAACTAATAAATCTAACTACGTTAGATATCTCAAACATATATGTATATATATGTAAATAAATAAAGCATTGGTTATTCCGTAAATCCGAATACTATTGAAGCGTATCAGAGCAGTACACTGTTAGTAATTCTAATTACTTCGAACTAAACGGTCGAACTGAAAGACGAGAAGGTCTAGTATCGGCGATTAATCAAATTATAGAAAGACTTGATTGGTTGTAGCTAGTAAATTGCGTTAAATCACAGACGATATACGAAACTGCGTTGTTGAGAATACTATTTACATATTGTCAAATCAAATTAGCGTCACGCTCACACAGCAGGTAGGCAGAGAAAACACTCCGTTTAAGACACTCTGTTTCCCACTTTCCGCCAAAATTTTTCGAGGCATTCCGTGTTGAGGGGCAAAACTCAACGCCAGTTTTGCCTTAGTGCCAGAGCGGAGAAATGAAAAAATATTAATTACTATTAATTCTACAATAAAAATTGGTCAAGTGCGAGTCGGACTCGTCCACCAAGGAATCAAAAGGTTCAAGGAGACACGAACATGTCCCAAATTGAAGTTAGTACGTAAACAGGGAAATACGACTTATATGACTTGACAAACTTAAGTTTGCGGGCGTATGACTATTAGTATATATTAGTAGTTTTTGCTTCACGCTGTATCCCGCACACAGCAGAGAACGCAGCTACTAAAAACACTCCGTTCCCCATTTTTCAGCGAATTCCGGAAGCATTGCGTGTTGATAAAAATATTAAATATTTCATTTCCTCGGGTGAATATGGAACCCACAACCTGTTGCGTTTACACCCGTCCTCTAAAACCTATACCTACCTATACCTTCAAGAGCAGCGAAATAATATTCTAATCACACCGTAAGGCGTTTGGTTTACTTAAAATATTACACAAACCATTTGTGCTAATATTAAAGAAATAATAAAAATAAACTAAATGAAATATATTTATAAAAATAATATATGGCATATAATTAAAATAGTTCACAAACTGTTGGCGATAACTGAATAATTTAGGATATTCAGAATTAATTTGAAAGAAGCGGACTTGGAATTTGAATTAAATTCTTAAAAGTTTTTTAATAAAAGCCTTAGCAGTGAGACGAGATTTATTGAGCTCTCGGAATCACCTCACCGCAGTCGATGTTACCTGTCACGAATATTTTAATATTTTTTTTTATTTAATCATTGTCAAAATGACGTAATTTATCATATTTAATCTTTGAATATTCCATAGAGTAGTAACCAGAGACAGTATAATATTATTTATATATTAACTTTTAAATTTGTATATATTGTAAATATTGTTTTTTTTTTATTTTATAGACGAAGGTAGAATTTTAACTTTATATTTTTGACATGTATTCCTCCACTGTGTAATATTATCTCTTTTTTACCGTTTCCAACCTCCTTCAATTTTTTTCTATATAACGTGACATTGGCGACGTGACTGGTGTTCAACTGACACGTTCGGAACGTAATCAAATAACAGAAGAGACACAATGTTACTAGAGAGGGTAACCATAGACAATATTATTCATAATCGTACATATTACGCTTTCCACCCAATTTCTATTTGAATGGAAATTCAAAAACACAATGATTCTTATAGTCACAAGAAAATAAAAATTATTTGTATTTATAATAAAATTGTAACGGATCGATCTGTACATGGAAGATGTATAAGAAAAAATGTTATTGGGGACTTTTATTAATGTAATAGAACCCAAAACCATAATTTTTAATTTTTTTTGTCTGTTTCCAGTGCAATACCTCCAGAAATCGACGGAAAGTGGGGAACGGAGTGTCTTAACACTAGGTTCCCTCTGCATACCCTGCTGTGTGCGGGATACAGAGTGAAGCTGTTTTCTTTGTCTGTTTATCTGTACGTTTGTTTTATTGAAAATCAAATAAATTTCCAAAAACTTAAATTATTTTTAATCATTTCTAAAGTGTTATACCACTCTTAGAAAATAAAAATACTTCTGAAGAAAACGTATATAAAAAGCCTATAATATATATATAAAAAGCCTATAATGTATTAGAACGTTGTGGGATTTGAGCCCGCGCCTCTTTGGAAACCGTCCAAGCGCTCTTACCAACTAAGCTATACGTTCTTATCGAGCTACGTCAAAATTCTTATACTCTTGTTACAACTTATTTATGTTGTTAGCATCTCTGTAGAGAGATTTCCGCTACCCAAAGATATTTACTTAGAATTATCGTTTGGCAAGAGAGAATGCTATTTTTTAAATATTAGGGTTCTAAATCTCAAAAGCAAATCACGAGATCCCTATAGGATCACTTTGATGTCCGTCTATCCGTCTGTCAAGACCATTTTACTTGAGATTGCATTGAGGTATCAATCTGAAATTAATATCAGATATTCAGGTTTACAGTTCGTTTGAACATAGAAATTAAGCTTCTAATACAACGCAGGCAAAAGATCTGATTCATGCATCGTTTTTGCGTCATTTTGTTTGAAATTCACCGCGTAATAAAAACATGTCTAGTGTTCCCAAAAAGTAAAACAATATTAATTATTTATTAGTTCATTTTATAATAAATAAGTGTATATGCCTGAAAACTTAAGTTTATTCGCCACATCATCAAAACCTATAATTTCCCAATCACCACTCATCCATCCATCCACCCATCACCCATTATGAAATTGGAACAGTACCCTCTGTGGCGAGTCAGACTCGCGCTTGGTCAGTTTTTTCTTAAATACACTTAATTTAACATTAGTGTATTTCCAGTGGGCGTAGTCGCATAAAGGCCGCTTGTTTATAATATAATCATTCCGTTGATATTTATAGCCAAACACTGTGCAGCTGCTCAGATGGCTTTACACCAGAATAGTTTCGCTTTGGGGATTTAATCTACATAAGATATCTATATTTTATATGATAGTCAAAATTTGAAGGTGGAGAACGGAGTGTCTTAACACTAGATTCTTTTCTACCAACCTTGCTGTGTTCCGCACACATACAGCGAGAAGCTGATTTAATTATGGGATTTGGTAAAGTTAAACGGACGCAATCCTCGATATACACGAATAGTTGATCAAAGAATTAAATAAACTATTATTATCATCTAAATAAAAAAGGGAAATATGACAAACTAAATAGAATAATATTTGAAATTACAAAATGACTGTTACAAAAGTGTTCAATAATAAGAGATGCATGAACAAATTCCAAAGTAGATACCAAGAACTATCGAGTTGCAGTACTTACAGTGCATTTCAGTATTGAATTTCCAACTTTAACAATAGAATCAAATAAGGCAACTCAATTTTTACTTTGTAAAGAGAAGTAGCTGACTATGTAAGGGGAAAAATAAAATGGATTATGCAATATTTTGTGCATTTTTTTTTTGTATTGACCCAATTTTGTATTAAAACCAAAGAGTGACAACCAACTAGTGTTACAACACTATCACTATTATTCTTTCACTAAAATTGATTTTTTCAATATAAGTTTATACTTAAAATTTTCTAATCTTCATATTTTTTTGATATACATATATCTGGGTAGGCAGAGGGAATCTGAGAACCTAGTATTAAAATTCCCCGTTCCCAGTGAGACTCGGCTGAAAGTGGGGAATGGAAGTGCCATGCCCCACTTTCAGCTGAGTTCTGAAGGCATTGCGTGTTGAGTGGCGGAACTCACCGCCGCGCGATGCCTCGTTATCAGAGCCAAGAAGTGAAAATATTAAATATTTAATTCCCCAAGTGGAACTCGAACCCATAACCTGTCGCGTTTAAGCGCATACCCCTGCGCCACGACGACCTCAATATACATACATTAATTGTATAAAAAGCCTATAATGTATATATTTCTTTTATCATTCACAATGACCAGCAAGTTTCTGACCGTTAGCGATCATGACTCGCAAATCGAGCGAATATTCGTTATTCGTGATACGATGTGATCGTTTTATTATACGCTTTTAATATATAAGAAATTATGATATAAATATTTCATTTTCTTTTCTTTACGTTTGATGTAATTGTTGTGTAGTTTAGTGTAGTGGGTTCGATTCCCCATTCGGATGGAATTAATATTTTTATTTGATAGTGCTTATAAAAGCTGCGTGTAGGGGACGTGGCCTACACTATGTAGCTGGAGATTAGCGTTGATAATAAAAAATAGTATTTTAATTAAAAGTTGCTTTATTGCTTGCTATGCTATAATGCTAATGAATGCTACCGGACAGTACGCGTTCCGAATATGCACTGTTTTATAATATTAGCGCCGGGAGCGTCAAAGGCTACGCCGCGGTGCGGTGTTCGGTGTTTGGTTACAACACTTGGACCGAACATGCTCCCGGGCCAGAGAAAAATGATACATGACAAATGAGATGAACTTAAGAACTATAACATGATGATAAACAATATTTCTTATA